>PVJA010024279.1:0-32035 GCA_004027025.1 Myocastor coypus
AAAAAAAAAAAAAAAAAAAAAAAAAAAAAAAAAAAAAAAAAAAAAAAAAAAAAGAGTGAATAATCAAACAAAAGTTCTGAAACAAGGAAAAAAAAAATTAAATTTAAAAAAAAAAGAATCAGCCTTGGAAAATCACAGAAAACACAGTACCCAAGAAACATACTTGACATGCTCAACCTGACTTATAATTTTAGATTAGAAAGTTAGATTGGCTACCATTTTCTGTTGCTCAGGTGCCCCCGTGTATACAAAACATACGTGAAACGTAATCTCATGCTTCCCTTTCCTTCCTTTTAGAAAAACAAAAATTTAAGGAATAAAGTTGCCACAAAAGAAGATATGAAGAAAAGTCCCCTTTCACTCCTGGGCATGAGGAAATGTGTCACTAACCCAGGTCAGTGACAACACCTCCAATTTCAAGTACTCAAGAGGCTGAGACAGGAAGACCTCAACTGTGAGGCCAGCCTAAGCCAATTAGCAAGGCTTTACCTCAAAATACAGATTTTGGGGCTGGGGAGATAGCTCTGTGGCACAAGTGCCTGCCTGGCAAGTGCAAGGTCATGAGTTGAAACCCCAGTCCCCCTCCCCCCCCCAAAAAAACAGATTTTAAAGCTGGGGATGGATTTTGGTAGTAAAATACCCCTTTGGTTTGAGCTTCAAATGA
The DNA here is from genome assembly GCA_004027025.1 of Myocastor coypus. Lineage (NCBI taxonomy): Eukaryota > Metazoa > Chordata > Mammalia > Rodentia > Myocastoridae > Myocastor > Myocastor coypus. The sequence goes on from PVJA010024279.1 coordinate 665, forward strand.
TGAGGAAAAAGTTGCCTATTCTTTGATCTAGCATTTCCAATTTAAGTAATTCATACTTTGAAGATACCAAAGAAGAAGAAGGAGGAGGTGGAGGAAAAGAAAAAGCCTCAAAATACACAAGAGTATGGGAAAAAAGACATTTACCTCTGTATGGTTTGTAATAGTAAAACACTGACAACAATTGCATGCCTCATAATAGCCAAATTAAATGTTTAAGTCTCTTCCCATTAAAATCAAGCTCCCCCAAAAGAGACATACCTGGGTCCCGGCAGGATGGTTCAGTGGTCTAAAGCGCCTGCTTGGAAAAGCTTGGGCGGCTTCAAGGGACCGCGGTTTGATCCCTTGGGGCGGGCTGAGCCGGCCATAAAAATGAGTGAATAAACAAAGGTTCTGAAACAAGAAAAAAATTAATAAACAAAATAAAAAATTCTTAAAAAAAAAACAAAAGAGACATATCTGTGTTTACTGCTATTTTCCCATAGAACATAATAAATACTCAGTGAATGAGTCTGGCGTAGCCATATTTATAAAATTCAGAGGACATGGCGGGAGAGATAGCTCAGCGGCATAAGTGCCTGCCTGGCAAGCACAAGAGCCCAAGTTTGATCCCCAGTATCAAAAAATAAAATAAAATTCAGTGGACATTGGATAAAGGGCTGGATTCATGTCTAGTGAAATGGATAAAAGCAACTAGCAAAAAATAAAATGCGAATTCTTTTTCGTTTTTCTAAAAGGAAGGGAAGGGAAGCACGAGATTATGTTTCACGTATGTTTTGTATACACGTGCGCACACGAAATTCTTGGAATAACTTAAGTCAATGATGTTGATATGCTGGGAGCAGAGAAAGAAAGGGGGGCAGTAACCATTTTTCTGTGCACAACTTACTGTACTTTACATTTGCTGGAGGGAAGTGTTTGTGCAGATCTTTAGCCTGCATTAATAAAAGCTCAAGCCAGACTTTGTTTAGGCCCAGAACATGTTCGAAGCCTTCCCACATCTTGCCACACCGCTAGGGAGGCAGGTGCTTGATCTCAGGACTACAGCCTTTGCTGTTGCCGACCGACGCTTTGCGAGAGGGGCCCTGGGGGTGCGCTCCCCGCCCACCCTCGCCCTCTACTCCCCGTTCTCCGCCCCCCGCCCTCTGCCCCCCGCCCGCTCCCCGCTCCCTGCTGCCCGCTCCCTCCTCCCCATCCCGGCGCTGCCCGCTCCAAGGCGTCTGCCAGCAGCTACTGCGCGGCTCGACCTTTGCCACCTCGCGCGCTGCTGCAGCTGGAGGAGGCGGAGGCAGAGGGGCCTCATTCTGGCTTCCGAGTTTTCGGAGAGACCCCAACTTAAGCGTCTGCAGCCTGGGAGCTGCCCTAGGAGGGGGTCCCAGCAGGAGGGGGTCTTGCCGGGGGGAGGGAGGACGCAGAGAGCGGAAAGTGCCGGAGCGAGGCCGGGTTCTTGCTGTTAATTCGAACGAAGACCTGGACTTTCTCCCCAGCCTGTGCAAAGCAGGAAACCAAGGGCAGGGGCGCCAGGTATGGAGGGGAGAGAGCACCGTGAATCAGTTATTTAGCGGAGACCGGAGATTAAGAGTTGCTCAGCTTTGTCTTCCCCCACACCGGAGTGGGTCCAGGTCGCGGATCTGCCTTCACATCCTTTAATATGTAAGCCGAGAGGAGAAATCAAATTTCCCCAAACTCAGGAAGTGACTGAAGTTGGTACTACATATGGTTGCTTTTTTGCTTGCTTGCTTGTCTTTGTTTTCCCAGGTGCAGATGGGTTCGTTCTATTATTGGGAAGTGAACCCAACGAGCTTTGCACTGAGCTGCTTCCCTAGCCCTCTAAAACACTTTTTTTTTTTTTTGGTGGGGGACGATAGAATTTTGCTAAATCATTAAATAGATCCTCTTGCTTCAGCCTTCCAGAGCGCTGGGATTATAGGCACACATTATGCTGTGTGTGTGTGTGTGTGTGTGTTTGTGTGTGTGTGTGTGTGTACACGCGCGCGCGCGCGCATGCTTTTAAAGAAACTTGTATGCGAAGGAACGCCTCCTCCTGTTGCCCGGGCTGGCCTCAAGACATCTTCCTGCCTCAGCTTCCCTAGGAGCTGGAACTAGAGACCCGCAACCCTTTGCCCCAGATAAATCAGAATCGACTTTTGGGCGACAACGAGGCTATCAGGCACAAGTTCCCCGCCCAGGTCCTGCGGGCCGCGCCTTCTGGTGGCTGCAAAGAGGCGTAGAGGCGAAAGCGCCACTGCGATAGCCCCTGGGGACGACCCTCCCCCGGCGCCGGCGCCGGGCGGGGGTGTGGAGCCGCGAGCAGCTGCGGAGCCTGGAGGCGGCGACTGGAAGCTGGCTCAGCGGCTGCTCTGTCCCGCCCTAAGCACGGCGCCGGGTGTGCGGCTCAGAGGCCGGGGAAGCAGCGCCCCCTGCCGGACCCCGGGGGCTAGTGCGATGCCGGGACCTCGCCCTGGCCCTGCCCTGACTCGGCCTCCCCCCAGGTCGCGGACAGGTCACCTCCGTTAGGGTCGTAGTCACACTGTGTGTATTGGGAACAGCCACCGCTGGTACAGATCTGTGCAAAGGAGAAAAGAAAGGGCCTGAGACCCAGCAGGTGCTCCGGGGATCCCGGGATCTTACGAGACTCCCCCCCCCCCCCCCCCGCGTCCGAAGAAGGTCGAGGGACCGGGGTAGCAGGAAGCTGGCCTGGAAAGGGACCGCGTGGCTCGTCTTCCCAGGCTGTAGGGGCAGCAGGATGGCATGGGCCCCGCAGCTTCTCCACGTGACCAGATGCTGCCCTGGGGCTGGCGGCGCGTGCGCTCAGATGAACCAAACTACACAGCTTCTTCCATTTCTCTGTCTCAAATATCCTTAGCCTCAAATCCATATAGCAGGCTGAGGGAAACGTCCTGCCGAGGAAACAGCTTGCTTTTCGTGGGGCAGGCACTAGATTTGCATGAGCTTCGTTCAGCATTCACAACTTCGTCTGAAAACGCGCCCAGGCCACAGCACGTTTGCCGCTCTCCTTCCAGCCCAGGGTCTCCCAAGAGAGGTACCCACAACATGGGTGTGCGTTTCAGACTCTCACCCTAGGAAGGACAGATAAGTGTTGGTTCTTGGTATTTGAGGAATTCCAGATCGTTCCCAAGAACTATACTTCTTCAGCTACCAGGATCGAAACCAGTGTCTGACGCTACGTGATTATCACCACAACCCTGGCGGGCACTTAAGCATTCAACTAAGGCCATGGGTAGTACGGACAAATAAAATCATAAGAGGACTTTTGACTTCTGGAACGGGGTTGCTAGGAACTGAGCCAGGGCCTTCCCACTGAGCCGCACCTGCAGGCCATTTTACCTCTCTAAATACCTAAATTGTCCACCATGGATTCAAACCGGGGATCTCCGGACCCAGCCTCCTAAAGAATGCTAGGGTTACAGGAACACGCCATTCACTAGTTCAGCAATATTTGTAAAAGAATGGTTTAAGGAAAAACTTTTTTGTCTTTGAACATGTGGATGCCACACAAATATAGCTGATCTTTCTTGTTGGTCCTTTTGCTTACTTCCATATTACTATTTATTGGATGATGGTCTCTGATTCTGGTTTAACCATGCCCTTGTGTTGGTTTTTGACAATACAGGTCTACCTGACATAATACTATATAGGAAGTTGGAGGTGGGGTAGGGTGAGTATCGAGGTAGAACCTACTTTGGTTGGGTTTTTTGTGGTCATGTGGGGGGGGGGATGCTGGGAATTGAACTCAAGACCTTTTATTTGTCAGGCAAGGGCTATGCTGCTGAGCTATATCCCCAGCCAACTGTTTTAATTATTTTTAAAGCACTAAGTACACAAAGTAGAGGAACAAGCGTCTCTATTGGTATAAAATAGCCCAGGTCGTTTTTAACAGCACCTAATCTGTGGTTTAAGTACTTAATCCTTGTTGCTAATCACCAAGAAATTTAAATTATTTACGTGTCACACAAGAAACCATTGTGCTTGGATGCCAGTCACTAGCTCCTACAATGGTGAGTTTTTCATTATTTGCTTTCCTGAGGTTGGAGAGGAATTTATCAACTACTGCTTGTTGTCATAGTTTGGAAACAAAGTTAGGAAGTTATGTCTAATTTTATAACTTACTATCAACCCTGGCAGCTCTGAGGTAATATGAATAATTACAAAGAAAATCCTTTCTTAGAAGGCAAATACAGAATGTATGAAATGCTTGGGGTTCCTACATAGCAATCAAATACTGGACACATAAACCCAATACATTACCTGAATATTGGTTTCTAAGAAAGTGTGTGTGTGTGTGTGTGTGTGTGTGTGTGAAGGGAAAGTTTAATAACTTTATCTCAGAGATGTCTACCTGGATCGATTTGGTTGTACTTTAGGCTGGGGGTAGCTCCATAGTCCAGGGCCCAATGGCACACACAAGGCCTTTGATTTGATTTCCAGCCCCACCAAAAGGAAAAACTGGTTTATGGATTAGATCTCTAGCACAGAATTGCCAAATCCTGTAGAAAGAACACTACTTCCTCTCAGTTCAAAGAGAAGAAATTTCTTCTTTTTTTCTTTCCTTACCAATATTGATTAGAAAATGTATCATGTCCACACTCTGTGCTCTGTATAAGTATTATGAGGACAACAATATGCAATGTGTCAATTATTTCAAATGTATTACTAACATGTTTTGAAACTATCATAGTTATTTCTCATTAAAAGTTATAAAAAATTTTTTTAAAAAATAAATACATTCTATATGATAAGGGAATGCAGAAGTACAGAAAGTCACAATGGAAAACAGTACCTGAAAAACATAAATAAAAGCCATTTATTTTATAACTATAATTGACAAATAAAAGTTGAATATAAAAAGGAAAGCAATGATTAATATAATTAGTCAAGATAAAGAAAAATATAATACATCCAATTGGAAAAGAATAACTGTTTCTATTCTCAGATGTAATGGTTATTTTTCAGAAAATTCTAAGATCAAACCCCAGTCCTGAAAAAAAAAAAGGAAATTCTAAGAAATGCAGCAACAAAAGCTACTAATGTATGAATTCAGCAAAATAAAAAATACAAAGTTTATATACAAAAAGTTTTAAAAAGAAAGAACAAACTGGACATTTAACTTTGAGGCTTGCAAACTTAGTTGATAGTATCTGTACAGACTGTGGTAAATGACAAATTCCAATTCAGAAGCCCTGTTGTTAAAACAAATGTAGTGTTGGGGCACTGGAGAATTGGAGACAAAAGGTCACCTCTGACCTCCCACTGCCTCCTCTAGACTGAGTCTTCTGAGAAAGAAGTCAATTTAAATACAGTAAAATGGGGCTGAGGAGGCCCTGGGTTCAATTCCTAGTGACATAGGCATGCTTAAAAAACAAAAAAAAAAAACAAAAAAAAAACCAAAACAAAAAAAAAAACGGTATAGTCTCTGGAACTAACAAATTGACATTCTATTTTATTTGGAATTTCAGAGGTTTTATTTCCCCTCCTATATCTAATTTTATAACTTTCTGGGAAAAAAATGTATATTGATTTACTGGATGTGGTGGCACACTGCACACAGTACTTGAGAGGCTGAGGCAGGAGGATTGTTTCATGTTTGAGACCAGCATGGGCTACAAAATGTGCTCAATGCTAGCCTAAATTGCATAGTGGGACTGTCTCAAAAGGACAAAAAAAAGAAAATATATATCATTCAGCGAGTCCCCCCAGTTATCACTATAATCTGGTTGGTTTCCTAAAATCATAGTGTCTACATTTGAAAAAGGACAGAAGGCAGAAAAAATGTAGGAATTACATAAGGCCAGAAGTTAATGTGGCCTGTGATATTACATACTGATAATTTTATCTTCATAATTTAGATATGGATTTACTTTTCTTACGCTACAAATCAAAACTAATGTAACACAAAAACTGCTGCTGTAGTTTCTATGAAGGGAAAATTGTAAAGAGTAAAATATTTGTATCAGTTATTGGAAATGTACTGCTAATGTGTTTTGAAACTGTTCCATTGTTATTTCTTATTAAAAGTAATAGTAATAAAAAAGAGTAAAATACTTGCCATAGAATTTTAGGGGATGAATCCCACTTACATTAGTAGGACCATAGCAGGCCCTTGGAATAGAGCCTGGAATACCACAGAGTAAACATTGACTGCAAATGGTTACAAAATAAATAAATTTTTTTTAATGTTTATTTATTTTTTAAGATTTTTTTTTTCTTGTTTCAGAATCTTTGTTTGTTCACTCACTCATCTCCATGGCCAGCTCAGCCCGCCCTGAGGGCAGGGCTGGCGCAGCAAGTGGTGTCGGGGAACCGCGGTCCCTGAAGCCGTCCAAGCTTTCCCAAGCAGGCACTTCAGACCACTGAGCCATCCCGCCGGGCCCCCAAAATAAATAAATTTTTAATGCTGTCTAGATAGAACTTCTATCTCTGCCTTTTAGAAACTAACAGAAATGTACAATCAATTGTATTGAAATTCTCAACAACACCCTCAACTAATCTTGATTTTCCTAGAAACCAGATGTGTTTGGGGACATTTGTGGTAGATGAAAAGACAAGGAAGCTATGCGGATCAGTAACTTGTCTTCACATCTGGAATGTTAGTGATTTGCCACTCTAGATTGGATGCAGAAGCCTAGAAGGTAGAAATCAGTAGACTAAAGGCCTGAGGCTGTTTTGATAATGTGAACAAAGCTAAATGCATTGGGGAAAAAATCTGAGAAAGGGTTCTATCAAGATTTGAGAAATTAGGGGCCTGGCAGGATGGCTCAGTGGTCTAAAGCACCTGCTTAGGAAAGCTAAGGCGGCTGCAGCGGTTTGATCCCCTGCACCACATGCTGCACCAGCCCTGCCCTCAGGGCAGGCTGAGCCGGCCATAAAAAAATAAAAAAATAAATAAATAAACAAACAAACAAAAGTCCTTTTTTTTTTTGTCTTTTTGAAACAGGGCCTTGCTGTACAGTTCAGGCTAGTCTTGAGCTCAGTTTTGTAGCCCAGGCTGGTCTCGAACTCTCACCGATCCTCCTGCCTCAGCCTCCCTAGTGCTGGGATTATAGGCGTGCGCCACCATGCCCGGCTCTCAAACAAAAGTTCTGAAACAAGAAAAAATAAAATAAAATAAAATAAATAAAAAATTCTTTTTTTTTTTGTGGGACCAGGGTTCGAACTCACGACCTTGCACTTGCCCAGCAGGCACTTGTGCCTCGGAGCTATCTCCCCAGCCCCCAAAAAATTCTTTTAAAAAAAGATTTGAGAAATTATCTTCTTCAAGCCAGGCATGGTGGCGCACGCCTGTAATCCCAGCACTCGGGAGGCTGAGGCAGGAGGATTGGTGCAAGTTCGAGACCAGCCTGGGCTACAAAAGTGAGCTCAGGACCAGCCTGAACTGCATAGTGAGACCCTGTCTCAAAAAGACAAAAAAGAAAAGAAAAGAAAGAAAGAAAAAGAAATTATCTTCTTCAAAGTTTCTTTGTAAGGAAACCTGAACACTTTGTAGAAAATGGTTCACCCCGTAAAGGAGTTCCCATCACTGTTAGGATCTAATCCCAAGTGTGTGCTTCCTTCCCCATTCACGTGCATGGCCTCGTGCTTTCTGTGGTACCCATGAAGAGCTGGCTGAGAGTTTATCTTCCCCAGGTGAGTGGGCTGGGAAAGAGCAGTCTGCTTCTGAAACAAGGCTCCCACACTGGCCTTAAACATGTACAACCTTTTCTTACCATTCTACAGCTGAGACTTCTTTCATTTCTGCTTGTTGTCTGCTGTTATTTTTTTCTTAAACAGAAGCAGCAAGAGCATTGCCATTCATATGTTTTTTTTTTTTTTTTTTTTTTGCGGGACCGGGGTTCAAACTCACGATCTTGCACTTGCCACGCAGGCACTTGTGCCTCGGAGCTATCTCCCCAGCCCCTCCATTCATATGTTTTAATTGCTATCTTGGATTTTTTTTTTTTAAACTGATGTAGGCATCTTGCTAGATATTACTAGAAGTGAAACTTTCATTGGTTTCATTTTATTTACTGAATAAGAACGTGAGTTGGTGGGATATGGTGAAGAAATCCAGCTATGTTTTCTCCATCTCTACCTTTTTGGTATGAGTTTCACCGGTAGGTGGTGTTTGCGGGGGGGGGGGGGGGTCAGGCTGGAGTTTTAACCCAGAGTCTTTGAATTGACTGATAGCTTGAACTTTTTAAAATTTCCCTTTTCTTTTTTATTATTCATAATATTTTTCTGGGGCTGGCGAGATAGCTCAGCCGTCTAAAGCGCCTGCTTAGGCAAGTTTAGGAAGGCTCAGGGCACTGCTATTACATGCTACCCCAGCCCCGCCCTCGGGATGGCCCAAGCCGCTCCCCCTCCCCTGAAAGTACCTCACTAAACTGCCCAAGCTGAGCCTGAACTTGCAGTCCTCCTGCCTGACCGCTAAAAATGCTGGGATTACAGACCTGAGCCAAAGCAGCCAACTAAAGCTTGTTTGCACATTTTATTTCCATATTTATCTTAAAATCCCAATCTTATCATACATTAATATCGTGGCCATACCACTGCCCATTAACAAAAGTAACATACTGGGCCAAACTGGTGGAGAGGCTCCTCCCAAAATTTGTTTTTCTTAAACAGTCAACAGACTCTCCCAGACCTGACTTGGTTGGAATGTGTTTGGGTGTTTTTTTGTTTTGTAGTTCTGTGGCTCAAATCCACTCCCTTAATGCAAGGTAAGGACACCTCTTCATGAGGCACATTCTTCGTCCTCTAATTGCACTGGCCCGCAGCCATCGCGGGGCGATTTCTGGTGGCTCAGTTTGGAAGCAGCGGGGTGTGGAGTGGCGCTGGTGCTGTGTCCAGGGTTCTGTAGGACTTAGCCCCTTTCCGGGTCGGCTCCAGGATGAGCGCTCTCAGAGCCTGCCCAAACCGGGCTCTTCCAGCGCGCGCCCCCTGGCGGCCTGAACTGAGGACAGCGCATCCCGAAGTTCGTGAGATGGAGGTTGGGGGGATCCCCCATCCGGCCCAGGGCTGTAGGTTCAGCCGCTACATCTTTTGTTCGTAACCTCAGGTGCCCAGGCTCTGGAAACTGGACTGAGGCTGCGGTGCAGACTCGCTCCACATCGCGAGTTTTCTTGGATCCCCCCAGGTGACAGGGTGCTTTCCTGGGCAGGGTTTTGTTCAGTGCCTTTTACTCGTGTTGGGACCCTGGGCTGGTACTGGCGCAGCCCAGCATGTGGCTGAATTCAGAGGGCAGCCGAACGAGTGCCTCCGCCTGTCTCGTCCCCTTTCTGCGCACAAGGGGGCCGAGCCTGGGCAGGGGAAGAGCTTGTAATCGCTTGGAGCGGGACAATGCCGACTTTTGAACCTCTAACCACTAAGCAAACAACCCTTGTGCTCTCGCTGCACTGTCCAAACAGGGTTTATTGATAGGCGTTTCGCGGCAACGCATAGCAACCCCGGCGGAGAAGGGCTGGCTGTGGGCGCGGCGCGCCTCCCTCCGGCTCTACCGCCGCTGCCTGGACCGCCCGGCCCTGAACCCGGGCCGCGCCCAGCAGACGCCCCGCGCGGCTTCCTCCTATGGGAGTCCCCGCCCCGTCCCTCGAGTCCTGAAGCTCGGCGCCCATGGGCACAGCCGCCAGAGCCCGGCTCGATCCTGGAGGGCGCCACGTATAAGAGCCGCGGAGCCAGGAGCTGGGCTGGTGCCGCCTGCCACCTCACAACTGGGCCGGGCCTCGCCTCCCCAGCAGCCCCAGAGGCAACGTTTCCTCCTTGGAGTTAAGGCCAGCACAAAGTAGGCTCTAAGTCAAGACGGACAGAGAGGGCAAAGCTCCCCTTACACAGCCAGGACCCCAAATTCTCAAGAGCCGCAGTCAGGTCTCCAGCGAATCAGACCAAACAGCCACCGGCCTGGGGCGTGTCTGGGCAGCTCAGCGCTCGTCCAGCTCGCTGGAAGTCCTGGGGTCTCCCCAAGCGTCGAGGCCCAGGAAGGTCTTCCACCAATGCTTTGAATCTTTTGTCTGTGCAAGGGTGGAACGGGGTAAGCACTCAGGGCATGGACAGGGACAGGTGTGTAGTTACAAGGGTTCAGGCACGTACCCAGGGGCTCAGAGAACAAATTCCAATTTACAGGGCTTTTGTATTGATACAGGGTCTCCCTATGCGGTTCAGATTCTTAATGCTGGGATTACAAGTGTGCACTAACACAGCATGTGGTACTGGAGATTGAACTCGAGACTTTGTGCTTGCTAGACAGGCGTTTATGCCGTCATCTCCCCAGATCCTCAGATGACAAATTTGTGGAGCACTTCTGTTTAACATCTGCAGGTGGGGACGTGGGCAGTTTGCAGTGCTTTCCCGTGGGCTTGAGAGGGCGTGGCCAAGAGGCCCCAGGGCCTTCAAGCCCCATAACTCTGCAGCATCTGGGAAGCAGCTGACCATTCAGATGCTCATTTGGCCTAAAGGCACCCCCAGAAGAAGCACACATTCCACTAGTCAAGGCTGGACTCAGGCTTGAGGGCTGGGAAGGTCTCTGAACCCGTGGCCTCAGGCTTCTGAGGTTCAGAGGTGAAAAGAGGCTGCTCATACCATCTTCTCCACCCCTTCCCTGATTTTTATGCAAGCACAGGTGTTGTTTCATTTCTTGGAAAAAAAATTCAAAATCTAAAGAGGATAAATGACGGAATCAAATATCTGGAAAGTTCGCTTATCTTTTCTTTTTAGAAAAAAACATTCAACTGTGTTCAGATCCCCCCTCTTCCCTTCACCATGAATCACTCCTCTCCCATGGATCCAGAAGGCTTTTCTAAGGCTGGCTTAGATTTGACACAGATCAATGGCCCAACCACAGCAGGGACAACAAAAACTCCCCTTCCTCAACAGCCTTAAGATTGTGAAAATGACAGGAAGTTCAGGTTGGCTCTGGCTTTTATAGCACTGACATACATTTAGCCCAGCAAGGCTCTGGTGACAGGCTTTCTAAACAAGTCTGGTGACAGACTTTCTTCCTTGTTAGGCCTGGAGTCCACTACACACACACACACACACACACACACACACACACACACACACACACACTGGTCAGGTCTGGGGAAGGGGAAAAATAAAAATAAAAATAAAAAGACACAGGCCACTGGGGTTCCACAGTCTTTGTTGGTCCAGCTTTCTATCTTTGTCACATTGGCATCCACAGTTTAAATTGTGCTGGTCTTCTGGCGGGGGGATGGCCAAGCTGGTCCTAGGAACACAGTGAGTAGGAAGTAGCCATGTTGGCTCCATGCTGCTCGTGCACTGAGTCCCTCCATCCCCTTAGCTCCAGAGACACAATGCAGCCACTACAATTTAGAGGTGAGGAGCTGGAACTTAGGGGAAGGACTCGATGCCTGGTCACTGTAGTCACTTCAGGCAATGCTTCTGCCGTGAGCAACTGAGGCCTCAAAGGTCACTTCCTGTATGCACACTGGTATGGAGGATCAGACAGGAAAAAGTTAAAAAAAAATACTGGACCCCATTTGTCCTCACTCCTGATTCCCATTTTTCCTGTGAGCCAGATGCTTGTGAATAGGAGGTCAGGGGTCTCCTCTGAAGATGGTAGCAAAATCCATGCTCCTCATAGCTTAGCCTGGAATTGCCGTGCCACACTGCAGACCATGGGGGTCACTGGGTAACAGTGGGGTTTAATACACCCCCAGTCGGCCCCAGAACCCCAGGGACAGAGCCAGGCACTGAGGCTTGCAGGGAAGACACAGGACTCAAGGGTTCTGGGATGCTTCTCAGAGGTCCTGGCTGCTGCTGAGGAGCTTGCGGTGGAGGTGGAGGAGGCTGTTGCTGCTGCTGCTGCTGCTGCTGCTGTTGCTGCTGCTGCAATTTCTTCTTGTTGATTTTTCTTTCCTTGGCTCTGCGGTTCTGAAACCAGATTTTAACCTATAAATGGAAAGGTGAAACAAAATCAGAGACAGTGAAGATGTGAAAGAAAAGCAGAAGAGTATCCAGCATTATCACCAATATCTTCCTTTGCAATGAAAGGACCTGGAAATCAGTAGAAGCTTTCATTGGATACTCAGAAACAGCCTAGGGTAGGAGCTGTTCTCATACCCAATTCAGCATCCAGAGCTGTGTTCCATCTTCCTTGTTCTCCAGGATTCTTTCCAGAGAAACCTTATTGGGAAAGTACAGTCTCAAAGACAAAAAAAAAAAAAAAAAAAAAAAAAAAAAAAAAAAAAAAAAAAAAAAAAAAAAAAAAAAAAAAAAAAAAAAAAAAAAAAAAAAAAAAAAAAAAAAACGCCACTAGTGGCCAGTTTGTCCTGTCTAGGCAGGGAGAGGACAGTGATGACAGAAATTCACATCGCAACCTTTGGCCTCTCACAGCAAAACTGAAATGTAATATTTTTCACCTTGAAGTTGAAAATGAAATTTAAGGTGCAGCTTCTGGGCCAGGGCCTCACACATGCTGTGCAAGTGCTCTACCACCCAGCTATGTCTCCAATACCCTGTAAATTTTATTTTGATATGGGGTCTGGCTAACTTGTCCTGGTGATCGATCCTCCTGCCTCAGCTTCTGGAGGTGCTAGGATGAGTTATGTATCACAGTGCTGGCCACACTTACTGTTTTTCTGAGCAGAGGTTACACCTTCTGTTTTTAATTTTCCTATTGCTGAAAACCCAGTGAATAAGCACAGGTGTCTATGGATCCAAATGGAATTCTTTCTGTATGGAGGACTGAACTCAGGATCTTGTGCTTGCCCGACAGGCACTTTAAATAAGCTATGTCTCCAACCCTCCAAATGGAATTGTGCACCAAAGTAACACTTGAATTTTTCACTCAAAGTGTACCTTCCAGGCCCCTCAAAATACAAAAACTTTCAATGACAGGAAGATACCCTAAAAAGAATAAAACCGCCGGGCGTGGTGGCGCACGCCTGTAATCCCAGCACTCAGGAGGCTGAGGCAGGAGGATCAGTGCGAGTTCGAGACCAGCCTGGGCTACAAAAGTGAGCTCAAGGCCAGCCTGAACTGCACAGTGAGACCCTGTCTCAAAAAGACAAAAAAAAAAAAAAAAGAATAAAACCTTCATAAAAGGTATTTCAAAGATAAATGCTCTGGTCTCCTTGTATCTGCCCACTCTCCCCTCCTGGCCTAGGGAGCACACAGTTCCCACCTGCCTCTCTGAGAGCCCCAGCGTGGCAGCCAGCTCCGCCTTCCTCCGGATGGTGATGTAGCGACTGTAGTGAAACTCCTTCTCCAGCTCCAGCCGCTGGTGGTCGGTGTACACGACTCGGTATTTGTCTTTCGTCCTTGTTTTCACTGTGGAGGAAGGAAAAGTTAGGCTGAGAGCCACAAGGCAACCCATCAGTCATAGGTAATGACAAACCTCCCTAACCCAGGATCCATTTCTCTTCCTCCAGCACCCTGGGGGGCCAGAGTTTGGCTGGCTCCTGCCAGGTCTGACAGTCCCACCCCCAATCCTGGGAGAGCAGGAGGGTGGGAAGTAGTGGTGGCAGCTACAATATTGTGGTTAAGTTGTTTGTAAAAATTAAAGCTAAAATCTCACACAGAAGATAGCAGAATCCAGGCTGTTCTTTTGGAAACTCAATCATAGCACTGTACTGGAATATATTTAGCATCACGTGGAAGGCAGCAGATGGAACGCAAGGTTATCAGGCCAGACAGGGATAGCAGTTCATGGTGAAAACTGCTGAGGGTTGTGTGCTGTGCTGGGCATTACCAAGTGAACCAGAATCAATCCCCAGATGCTTTGGGCTTGGTGTGAAGAAGCCTGAGCTTGCTCTTAGATAACTTCTGCTGACAGGGAAAATCTCTCCTGTTGGGGCACTTCATTCCCGGCCAACCAGGTTGGCCTGGGGAACTTTTTCTTTTTAATCCCCCACTTATTCCCAATGCAAACCCAGCCAGAGCTCTCCTAACCAGTAATCTATAATCGCTGGATTGAGTCAACACATTAAATCCTGGATTGATTGTTTTACTGAAGGGGCTTGACAAAGAGTGTCGCTGCTGTTGGAGCAAGCTGGAGCCTGGCCACAACCTGGTCAGCTCTTGGTAAAGTGCCCCTCCTCCAGGAGCTTTCTCTTGGACTCAGGTCCAGGTCTTGGTGCCCACTCCTTCAGGAAGATCTAAAGGGTCTGTGAGTTGCCTGGAGGTGTTTAATGCCTGTCGGGCTGACTTTGTTCAGGTAAAACCCTTTGCAAACCATAACAAAAGCGCCCTGGGAAGACACTGACAGGATCAGAGGGAGGTCCCCAGCCACTGAAAGGGGAACACAGCCGCAAACAATGCAGGACAAGGCGACCTTATCAAAGAAAAGCCCATTCAATGCCTTAATAACAACCGCATTCTGTTTGAATTACCACTACTGAGCAAATGGCGGCCGGGCTTTCATCCCCCTCCCGCCAGGCGTGTTAACATAAACACCGCCCGGCAGGCGCATTTGAATGGAGCTGTGGCCCGACCTGCGCGGGCCTGGAAAGTAAGGGGACCGAAGGAGCGCTTGAGAGCTCTCCCGAGGGGGGCGCGTCCCTGCCCAGGTTGCTCGGAGTCCAGTCTAGTGCGCCATGCGTAGAGAGAAGGACGCAATCAGACCGGGTGACACGATAGAATGCGACTCTTTGGGCCCCAAAGGGGGACAGTCCGAGGCCTGGCAGCGGACACGGGGCAGTGCCCCCAGCCAGCACCGCAGGGGCTAGACTGGCTTGGTGTGCCTCTCATTGGCCTTTGCTCAGGTTCTGCCTTTTCAATGTTCCCGGTAGACCCCGGAACTCGGTGACCAGGACCAGTTGCGCTCTGTGTCCCGCGCCCCAAGGGCCTTGTAGGTGCCCCGCACCCCCTGGGAATCAAGGAGCCGGGCAGAAAGAGGGGAGGGATGAGAGGGACTTGTCAGAATTCATTATTGACTGCGAAAGTCACCACCCTCTTTCCGGGCCCTAAAGGAGACAATGGCAGGGCTGCGAAGGTGTATATCAAAGCTCGCGGGCCTGGTATCCCCACCCCCCACCCCCTGACAGATGACGCTCCACAGAGGAGCCTGCTCCTGGCCGGGCAGCGGCCTCCCTACATTAACATCATAAGGGCGCTCGGCGCCTACTGCGGCCTTGTCACCTTGTCGCGGGACATCACAGCGGCCTCTCATCTGACGACCCCGCGGCCTGGGGTGTACACACACACACGCGCGCGCGCGCGCGCTCAACCCCATCCCTACTACCACCGTCCTACGCCGGCAACCACTCTCACTCGACCGGAAAAGTCTTCTTTAGGCGTTGACCCCAACCAATTACGCTGTAGGTCCAACCCCTTGAACTGTCCCAGGCAAACTCAGTGGAATGGTTTTCGAGAGTTCGGGTATGGGCCACTGCCTGTTAGGACCAGGGCTTCTGCCCGCAGAGAAAGCCCACACAGGGGGAGAGATCACCGATGGTTATCTGTGGGCTTCTTCCCGGGTGCATTTCCCGCCTGGGCGAGCCCACAATGTGCGCAGCGTCGCAGAAGCCGGTGTCTAGAGACAGCCTCCATCGGCCGCGCTGATTTATACGGTGGTAATTGGCCATAAACCTCTGCAAAGCGGCCATAACCTGCAAGTGGCCCAGCTGGGTCACCAAGAAGCTAAGCAAGTACAGTAGAAGCACCGAGGGTACCAAGGAAGGACTTCTTGAACCTAACGTAGACGCCAGAAGGACTCTCCCGCCGTACCTGTTTTCACTTTCTTTCCACCTAACTACATAGTAGAAGGAGGTCCAGCGCCAGAGTCCCATAGCCCGGCCAAGTTGAGGTGTTTACAAAAACATTCCCAGTCTAGAACACACACACACACTTTTCAGAGGAAAGGAAAGTTTCGGAAAAGTTAGCCGTCTGGTGCCGAGGCTGAACCCACACCAGGTTCCTCCCCTTCTACTCGCGCCTTTTCTGGCCACAGCCTTCCAGCTTTCACCCGGAATAGCCCCTTTGCAGATCAAAGGTTCAGGGACCTCGGCGCGCCCCCTTCCTCAGAGCGCCGGTGGTCAACACCTTCTTTGCAGCGACAGCAGCGTTCTCAAAGTGTTCCCTTTAGGTCCAACCCCTTGAAACGTCCGGAACGCCGAACCTGGCCCCAAGCGCAGGCTCGCCGCCCCCCTGTCCCCTGACTCCCCTGGAGAACCTCTCCTTTGGGGTGTCTCAGAGAACAGCGCAGGTAGAAATGATGCCGTTGCCGACCGGGAGGGTCCGAGCCTCCCTCTTATGTAGTGAGGAGCTGCTTAAGGAGCTCGGGCCGCAGTAGTAGCCCTCTACGACAAAGCTCACGGATTGACAGACCACGCAAGCCATTCCGAGAGCTTCCCGCAGGCAGCTCAAAGCTGTGAGAACTGATGGGAGGACAAAGTCTTTTTTCTGCCCTACTCTGCGCCTGAGCCCCCAAACATTCATTCCTAGGAGAGCAGCCAGTGAAGCCTAGAGAAGCTGAAGTCCCGGAGCTCAGCTCCTCGCCCCGCCCTCTCGGCGCTGAGCTTCTGAGCAACTGCTGTTCGGGTGCGCCCAGGACGCGCGGCCGGCGCCTTCCCCGGCCCTCCCGCGGGGCGCGGGCGCGGCTTACCTTGGCTTCCCAAGGACGGCTGCGCGGGCTTCCGCATCCACTCGCACAGGTTCCGCCTCTGGCCGCTGGGGGAGAGCTGTTCGGCGGCAGCCGTGGTGGCGGGCCCCGGAGGGCCAGGGTTGAGCGTCTGCAGCAGCCCCGAGGCGCAGGACGGCGCGGCGGCCGGGTGATGTGGGTGGTGGTGCGGGTGGTGGTGCGGATGGTGGTGCGGGTGGTACTCGGCGGGGCTACTGTAGCCCATGGCAGCGGCCGGGGAGCCCCCGTTGAGGCCATGGGCCACCGCGTTGGCCGCAGCTGCCGCGCCCCCCGGCGCGTAGCCGTTCCAGTCCTCTCGGAGTGGGGCACCGTACGCGGCCGGCCAGGACGGCCCCGGAGACTGAGCGCTATCCAAGTTCGCGGCCGCGGCTGCCGCGGCTGCCACGTGGTACCCTCCGTAGTCCGGGTACTGCGGGGGGCTCACGAAGTTCTGCGGCGCCAGGTTGAGGCTGCCAGAGTGGCGCACGGAGCTGGGATACATGCTCACGTCCTTGTCCAGGAGGTAGCTCACGTACATGGTGGCGAGGGACCGAGAGCAGACCTCACCATGCTGCCTGGGGACGGACGCTGGAGGCTGGCCGGGGCGAGGACGCGAAGGGAAGGGACGCGAGTGTGTGAGGATCGGCGGGGAGCTGCGCCCTGGCGCGCGGCGCTCCGCGGCTCCGCTGGCTCCTCTCCGCGCTTCGGCCTCCTAGGCGGTGCCTCCCACTGGCCAGCCCTCCTCCCTCCCTCTCTTTCTTCCTTCTTTCCTCCCACCTCCTTCCCACTAGGCTAAAGAGGCGGGGAAGACCCGCCACAGGCTGGCGTGCGGATCCGCGGCCGGCGGCCTTAGGTGATTAACCAGTGTTTACAAGACTGTATTAGTAATGACACAGACACCAATGGCTGGAGACGTCGAGGCGCAGCGCACACTCCGTTCTTTGCCCCCCCAAACAGGATTTGCATTTTAAAAGATAAGGTGGGGGGACCTTGGGTTAGGGCAGCGACCTGATCACAGCTAAATATTCAAGCTTTTATTGTTAGGAGCTTCCTCCTTCCAACCTGCTGCACTTTAACCTCCAATCACAGGTTCAAAGAATGAAATAAAG
This sequence comes from Myocastor coypus, assembly GCA_004027025.1. Classification (NCBI taxonomy): domain Eukaryota; kingdom Metazoa; phylum Chordata; class Mammalia; order Rodentia; family Myocastoridae; genus Myocastor; species Myocastor coypus. The sequence goes on from PVJA010024279.1 coordinate 18,347, forward strand.
AAACTTGCAAGAGCCTGGGGAGAGAAAGAGCTATCTTGGTGGGAATCTGGGGTTAGGGACTGGAGCTGTCTTGTTTATGCCTTCGCTGGAAAGGGGGTGGTCAGGAAACTACTGTCCCCAAAGAAAAAAAGAAAAAGAAAGACATTGCTTTGATGGAAACATTCCTGACCAACGACAGAGGTGAGGAGCAGAACGCTAAGAGGAGGGCTGATTCTCTCCGTGTTCCTGGTCTGGAGAACTGCCACCTTTGTCACTGCTGATTTATTTTCTTGCCCAAGGAAATCCCTCGCCTTCTGCAGAAGATAATTTGACCCTGGCTTCAGACTGCATCTACAAATTCATCCTACATTTGGGATTTGAGTTAAATTAAAGCAGTTCATTTTTAAAATACTCATCCAGAATCAAACGTCTTAACTAAACATTGGTGGGTCTATGGTAGAATCTGGCTAAGTGGTTCCCTGAGCAAAGGGAATAGCCACAGTGCCAGCAGCTTCCCATCTCTTGAGCAAATTGCTGGTCACACTATGTGTTCGCGTTGGGAAAATTCAGCACATTACGCTGATATATTCTACTCAGATAGACAGTTACACCAAGGAAAAGGAGGCTAGAACTTTTGCTAATGCGAAGTGTTTATGTCTTATGCATAATATCTATGTTTTAAAAATGCTACTCTCTTTGCAAAATGAAACACACTCCAACGAAATTTCCTTTCCATTTTCAAGGACTGTGAAGAAAACATATAGCCATTATTAGTTATTGCTGGTGAAGAGCTTCGAACAGGCAAAGGCTAAGAAAGAATCTCAGATTTTGGAGCTATGTGGCCAAGAGGCTTAAGAGGCGTCATAGGGTCTGGAGCTGTGCAGCCAGGATTGGGAGCTACCCAGACAGAAGTGCAGAGGCAGCTAGATGTGGCTTCCTGGGGGGCAGGGGAGCGAATCATCTCCTTTTCTAAGACCTTGGGGAAGGTCCAGTGGCCACCATTTGACTCCTTTCCAAGAACCAGTCCATGCTGCCAGACTCCTGTGAGCTGGCATCCTGACTCCAGGACACCCATCAGGCTTGGAACCTGAGGGTGCTGGTTGCTCTCCTTCCAGAAGTGAATTCTCCTTGTCAAGCACTCTTCATGGCATTTGTCACCCATGTTTTCCATCTTCTCAGCCCGGAGTACTTTTCAGTGTCCTTTGTTGCCCTTGATCCAAAAATCCCCTAGGATCAGGGATTAAGCTGCTATCGGTACCTCTTAATTTTATAGATGACAGCGACTAACCTGTATAGGGTAAACAGATCAAGGCACTCCCACAAGTATGGTAGCAGAGGGCCATGGTTCCCTCTTGCCCTTTATGTTACACAAGGAAGAATATTAAAACTGGTGGTGTCAGTGGCTGCACTCCCAAAAGACATGAGTCCCCAGCTGTTCTTCCTAAATGTACCCCCAGGGACTTGGCAGGGACAGCTGAATGCCCTCTCATTTCCCAAAAAGCAAAACTAAATAAACTGTGAAGCCCATTACTTAACACTGATCACTGAGGGAAGGGCAGAATGGGGGCACTGACAGTCCTGATGGGGCAGAAATCGTGGGAGGTTAAGTGGTGGGCACTACAGACTTTTGATCTAGCAAGTCTCCCTCCTCTTCCCCGAGACACAATCCCTTTTTTAGTCCCTCACAACCCCCCTCCCAGGCCAGAGCTCTGGAAGCCCAAGCTGAGGCTCTAGCCTGTGTCTTCAGAATGCTGGCATTCTTTGGAACAATCACTTTATTAGGGGCAACCATTCCCTCAGCCCTGTGGTGGCCACTTCCTGAGATTTTATGGTCCTATTGCCAGCCCTGGATAATTGTCCCTCTAGTCCTGCAGAAGAGACTCAGTCTGAGCACTCAATTGATTTGGTCAAATGGGGTCCAAGAACTGACTGAGCCACAAGGAAGTCAGAGACTCACTTGGGGTGCTTGAACTCAAGAAAGGGACCAACCATGGAATCCAGTTGGTTTCCTTTACTGCAGAGGTGGGCTTCAGTGGCAGGAGCAGAACCCTGAATATAGTCCTGGGGTTGGGCTATTTGATGAGGGGAAAGGAGCCAGTAAATTACATTCTTGGACAAACTCTTCTGAATGAGTGTCTTAGTGTACAGGGTTCTCTCTCAACCAAGAGGTCCTGCAAAAGGACAGAGTTGTGGGAACAATTCAGATTTTTGTTGATAGTAGCAAAAGGGCCTGAGTGTTTTTTACTCTGACATCCTTTTGCAGGGATAACCTGTCGGCAGTTCTGCAGTTCCATGGCCCCTGCCTGTCCTCTGGAGGCCTACTCTGCACTGAAGCAGTTTTGCCAGCCTCTGAGTGCTAGTCTATGGCCTTTGTAAGACACAGAGCCACCTGCATCATGCCACACATGGCTTTCATAGTCCTGAGACTAAAGTGCTTGTCAGCTTCTTAGGAGATTTTGACCTAAACCAGGAAGCACCTTTTACTCCTCCTGCTGAAAGCTCCCTTCCATCCTATACTCCTCATCTGCCAAAGAAGGGGCCAGGGAAGCCTGCAGCAAATTGCTGTAGGGGTGGCAAACTTATTTGGGAAGTTTAGGGCTAGAATTGGGATGGGACTGAAACTGCAGCTGATCTTTCAGGGGAGGAGAGGACAGAAAGAGAGCGATCCAGGTAAATAAAGGAACAGAAGAGTCCAGGGCAGACCCAACCAGGTTATCAAAGGGACTTCTCTTTGTTACTGTGCAGAGACCATTTCACATTCTTCAGAGAGGGTCCCAGCCTGCAGGATCTTGGCCGGTGGCCCAAACCCAAGCTCCAGAGGGGGTGGGGAGCAGGAGGCTGCCGGAAGGGGCGGGCTGCTCCACCAGGCAGATGAGACACTCCTTAGATCCACAGATCATTCACTCGGCTCCCTCCCTGCTCAAAGGTCCCCAGTGTTTGTGGCTGCTAGGGAGACCCCAGATCTGCCTGATATTTTTAGCTTCTGGGAACCAGGGATCCATGTGACCCAGATAGGGCAAGCGGTCTCTACCTACCTTAGCATGAAGTCTACTTTGTGAATTCCTTTTAGATTAAAACAAACAAACAAACAAACAAACAAACAAACAAATGACACAGCACATCTGTAACCTCTCTTCTCTGTGTTGGCAATCCTTATTGTACTGGACCCAAATTCTCAGGACAGCAGGGCAATGAAGGAAGAGTGAAAAGAAAAAAAGTTTCCGAGTGAAATTATTCAAGTTAACAGTCTACAACATTGGGGGAAAAACTGTGCAGTTCTCTACTTTATTCCAAGCTTAGGGAGTTTTTCAGGCATTGCACTCCATCAACAATTGACTCACACAAAGACTCAATAATAGATGGTCTGACCTCAGCAACCCCACTCTGGCCTGCCACAGCCCATTCCACTAATATCTCTGGGAAAGAGATCAATAAGAGCATCCTTTCTGTAGAGCCTCCCCAGAGTCCGCCACCTGTCCAGCCTCATCAGGCCACAATGGAGACCAACATGTTTATCTCAAGCAGCAAGGAGGGGCCACAGCTGCCAACAGCTGCCTGGGCTGCCTTCACCAGAGCAGATGGGGCCTCATCTAGATGTGTCCTCTTCAGTGAACAACATTTTCCTCCCCAGCATGCTGGGTGTCTTGTCCTTTCTACCTAAGTAAAGTCCCTGAATCTGTGGGAAGCTACTGTGGACGAGTTTTGCCCCACAGAACTGGAATGGAGGGGCCTGGAGAAGATACAGCTGGTTCCCTCTGCCCAAGATGGAATACCATCGAGCTTCCTGACCCAGGCCAGGCCAGGCAGGGATTTTTCTGCTCACTGATCTGAAATATGCTCTCAGCCAGGGAAATTTAAAAAAATAAATAAAGAGACTTGGGAGAATGGTTAGTACTTGAACACTGGTTTTATTCACTGAATGAAAGGCAAATAAATAGTATTTGTTCATTTCCTTTGGTCTGAAATGAGGGTCTATGCAATTGTTGCATAATTCTGAGCACAGAAAGTGATTTAAATTCTATGAGGAGTCAGAGAGAGGGGCAGGTAGGCAGAGACAGAGAGAGAGAGAGAGAGAGAGAGAGAGAGAGAGAGAGAAGCTTGAGAGTAGAAGAGTGATACACTGGCACTCTCATGGCGCCGGAGCTTCTACTGCCCACCAGACAAATCACTGATCGTGGACGCTGCAGACTCCCTGGGCCAGCCAAATGCTACCCACGTGGCTTGGCATGGAGACCTTCAATTAACATCGTTCACTCGTCATTGTCTCATGACCACAATGACCTTTGTGTGTCATATGAAAATATGTTCGCAGGAAGCCCTATGTGTGGCCGGCCAGCGAAACAGTTCAGATAAATGTTTCAGCTCTCCTAATTCACTGTGTCCACTGACAAGCTGCTCTCCCTAGAAAGGAATCGGGTTCGTGTGCTTTAAACAGGAGACTCTGAGGCCCAGAGAGGTTAGATTATTTTCTTTAGGTTGCCCAGCAAGCTGTTCAAGTCTCTATAGTTAAATAAGCTACTATATGTTTATTCTTTGCAGCTCGCAGTTGTCCATACAGATGTTAATCATTACTATACCTGTTGGTGCCACCTGGAAACACATCCCCAACACAGAACCAACAAGCATGATTCAAGGAATTAGAACTCCCTACCTCTACACCAAACTGTACGAGAACAACCAGAACAAGGTTCTGCAGTTGTTACAATACTGACCGCTTTCCCAATATTCTTTATTTCTCTTTGACAGGCATGCGTTAACTGCAGTTCATTATTTTATTGAGTGGTAAACTTTCCGTAAGTTCCACCCTAGATTTTTCTCCAAGTGACAGAGAAGATCTCCACGTATTTTTACCTTAACATTTTTTGCAAGGAGCTCTTCTCCATTTTTGAATCAGAACTGATATTCTCAGGCTGATCTCGGGAAATGGGTCGTTATAAGGAGTAAAAGTTGCAGGTAAAATTGGTGTTGCCCTTTTTCCTTTCTTTGCTTCCAACATAGTGTCTGTGGATTCTTTAAGGGAATCCAAAAAGTCTATCTCTCGGGATACAGCTTTTTTAAAGGCCCCATTTAATTTCCCAGTTACATATATGAGTATTGAATTGGGCTCCCGAATGCCTGCCCTGAACTACGCTCCTCTGCGCTATTTGAGCGTTCGCTGGCTTGGCTTGAATATTTCAGAATGACTTGAAAATCGGTGACGCCATCCTTCACCTCCTTAAAGTGTATATGCATGGGCGGGTGGCGGTTTACAGAAATGAAACTCATTTTTTTTTTTTTTTTGCCTTCCAAGTCAGTGGTATTGCCACTGCAGTTTTCACTTTGCTTTAATTTCTTTCCAACGAATTAGTACATAAAATACTAATTGTTCTCCTGGAAGCGGCACCAGCCCCTTCGGTGGCCTCTGAGGTTTGCTGGGCGCGCGGGAGAACTAGTCTGCGGTCTTTGCGTCCCGCATCCGGCGCACCAGAGGGCGGAAGCAGGAAAGCGTGTGCTCCCGGCGAAGGGCTGCCGAAGCCTAGTGTGTCACAGGGGTAAATGTGGCCCAAGACATGGTTCTCCCATATCCGGGTAGCCACATGTAGCCTGCGTGTGAGAGTAACCTCTGCGCTTTCCTCCTCAGGTGGAAAATAGGAGCCGTCCATGGCTTTCCCGCAGCGATACGAACTAGGCGGCCACGTCCCACGTCCAGCCTCCCACGTGCAGCTCCTGGTACTCTGGCGACTTCGGAATAGGCATCCTGCACCCCACTCTCCAGCCTGTCATCCCCAACTCTTGTAAGGGCCAGCAACTGCCCCCGCTGAATCTTTCCTCACCCGGAAATAAACAATTTTCCCGACCCACTTTGAACTACCGATTTGTACTTGGGAAACTGGAGACACCCTAATCATGCGGGAGAGGCCCTGATTGCATCTAAATTTCAGCTGCAAGTAGTGTGGGGAATCTTGCCCAAGTGAATTCCTTGCATCTTGTGTTGAACACATTTATGTTACCTAAAGAGCCCAGAGTCTGCATTTTAGGGTCCATTAATCAATTTGTTGGAATCAACCCAGATCTGGGCAGGGTGCTTTGTGTACCAGTGGGTTGTTTCACTTAGGTTCCTCTGTGGTATTTTGATCCTGAGGCCAAGGGGGGAAAAAAAAAATTGCTCTTTATCAAGAAGCAGGTGCTCTTGTGTCAGGAAATCCCCCAAGTTACCCTGGTTAGTGGGCGTCTAGCCCTAGGCCTAGGGCTAAACACCACTGCCTGGGGCCCACATTACTGGAACTAAATCCAGGAGTTCCTGCTCACCCTCCCCCAGTGCACCTGGTACTCCTACACCCAGAGGTGCCTAAGGCCTTTGGTGCTGGTGGCAGCCTCCCTATCACTAGTACCAACAGCTGGCACTCTTACTTCCAGCAGGAAGCACCTATGAGATCGGCAAGGTGGACACAGGTTCCTCCACTAAAATTCCTACTGCTCCAAGTTTAATTTCTGTCACCCATCAGCCTCCAAACCAAGAGTATCATTGGAAGCTCTTTAGAAAAAGAGGGATTTTGGGTTTGGTGTGGTGTGGGTTTTGTTTTTGTTCTTTTATTTGTTTTTGGTTGTCTTTTTTTGCTGCAATAGTTAGCCAGGAATAATGCTGAACACTAAGGGAAGCCCTTGTATCTGAAAGGGCCAACTGTGCCTTCACTCCCTGCTTTAGGAAGGGCATGGATGGTTCATTTCTCCTTTCCCAGGAAAAGTCTAAGTAGCAGTACGTGCTGAGGTTTGTTATGCTTTTGCACAAGAGAGGGAGAGAATAGGAATGAGAACAGGAATAGGAACTCTCCTCCTGAATGGCGCTTCGCTCTTTCCCCAGTGGTCATTCTGGTCCCTGGCTCAGGGAGCTGTTCCATCCACGATCCTCTGGAGCCCAGGGTGGGGAGCTCCCAAAGCCGGCCTGCTGTCCAGGCAAGGATTTCTGCAGGCACAGATTCCCCTCCATTTCATCAGCACTATGGGCATCCCCCCTTCTTCTCCTGGTCCACAACCTCTAGTTCTGTCCAATGAGTGTTATACTTTTAAAAATAATTTTTGGAGACAATCTCTGCGACCCCAAGGGCCGACCTCTGCGAGGCAAGAAGCCCATCTCTCCTGGCCCGTGAAGCTTGGAGATACTACCCCTACCCAAACTGCAGCTACTTTGCCGGTCCCCACCGGGTGCCTTCCTTACTGGGCCCTTGACGAAGCTCGCCCTGGCCCACCGCTCCCTCAGCCTCCCAAGTTTGCTGGACATACGCTGGCTCTTTGCTTTGCTAGCTCAGGCTTCCGCAGATGGCCGAGAAAGTCGCTTCCGCTGGCACATAAATGTCAGCTGCTGCAGATGAGAGGGAAAAGAAAAACAAACAAACAAGCCAGAAGACAAACTGCAGTAGGAATAAAGATCTCACTTCTATCCCTGCTTTGTTGCTTTGCCGCTAGTGGCTAACAGGCGGTGGGGGTGGGGAGTTAAGAGTTGGACGCGTGCTTTGGAATCCACAGGGCGGGTAGTGTTCGCAAGCGGCAAAGCGAGAATCGAAGCAATGAGCTGGAGAAATCGGGACAAAACAAAACACTTAACTATGTATTTTGGCAGCTCGTGCGCGGGTGGGTGGGTGAACAAATGGGCTCAGTGCTGGTGCGGTTGTCTCATTTCTCGCCTTCCTTTGTGCGTGTGAATGGATGACGCTCCAGGCCTAAATCAGACGCCCGCGTGGGGTCCGCAGCACCGGGCCGCGGTCCTCTCACATCCCGCCGGCGTCAGGGCGCCCAGGCCGTGGTCGGGCTAGGGCCGGGCGGGGTCGGCGCTGAGCAGGTCGGCTAGCCGCAGATGGCAGATCTTCTTCACCTCGCTCAAGGCGGTGCGCAACTCCTTCGCTGGCCGGCAGCGCAGCCGGCGCGCCAGCTCCCCGGGCACCGCCGCCCGGTCGCTAAGGCGCGCGGCGAGCACGAACGGGAAGCCAAAGCGTGCGCGGTACTCGGCGTTGAGCTCGGCCAGCTGCTGCCAGTCTTCCGCGGCCAGGCTCGTCAGGCCAGCGCCGCTCTGCTCCCGTTGCGACTCGGTGGTGAGCTCGCCCTGCTGCAGTTCGCGGCCGGCCAGGTCCGGGTGGCAGCGCAGGATGCCCTCCTGGCCTGCGAAGAAGCACAGACACATGCCGAGAACAGGTGGTCGCGCCCCCGCCGCGGGCGCAGGGCCCTAAGCGGGGTCGCAGCGGCGCACCCTACCCGGCCGCCGCTCCGCCCCGCCCTGCCCAGGAGGAGGCTGACAGAGGGGAGCCCTCTCCCGTCCCTGGCGTGGTCCCGGGGGCGCAGTGCCGCCCTGCGCCTTTCTAACGCGTCCCAGATCTTGCGCCCCTCAGTCCTTAGCTACGTTCAGTCCATTTCGGGGCAGGATAAGGAGTGACAGCTTTGTCCTTTGAGATCTGGAGCCTAGAAGAACCGAGGGGAGAGAGGGAGGCCGCGGAGGCTCGGAATTTACGACCTGCACGGCGGTGAGCAAGGACGCGATAAGGAGCCTGAACTTTTCCTATCTTTTCAAAGTCCTTTGCTCTCAGGGGGGCTTTGATGTTGAAAGGGGCCGGACGCGAAGGCCTGAAGACTTCCTGCAAAAGCCCCAGAATGGATTTCGTTCTGCTCCAAAAGAGAAGGGGCAGGGGCGGGGCGGGTCCTTGGGGATAACATCCATGGGGTTTGACAAATAAATGCTCAAGATTTTGTGACCCTAAGTGTGAGTTCTGGTTTTCTGGAAACTAACATCCAAAGAACCTCACAGATTAACTGCAAAGAAACCCATTTCCAACCGGAATTCCACAGCCCTTTGAATGCCTCTGGCCGTCCTCTTTTTAGGAAAATTGCACTCAACACCACCCACCCTACTGGGAATGTATTCCCCTCTCCAACTATACATCCCAAAGAGCTAGCAGAAAACAGGCTTTCTTGGAAGAAAGCTTCTCATAAACACCTGCCTAGGGCTAAAATTGGGAAACTCTGATGTGATGCCTGGGATTCTAATTTGTAATCCTGGAGTAGGGTGGGGGCTGAGCCCTAGTCAGGGATGCTTAGCTCTGGAAAGGGAGAATTCAGGCAAAATATGCTGGGCAGAGAGTGCCTGTCAATAAAATGAGGGTGATGGTTCCTAACTTGCTGAGTGGTTGTGAGGATTAGAGAAAGTCATTGTGCTTACTACCTACTAAACATAAACAGTCATTATTATTAGCTGTAGTAAACCCAGTTGAACTGAACTGAGGTACCACAGGAAGTACCTGCCTCTATCTGTCTCAATAAAAGGGTTGCCCCCCTTTAGCCCTGCGAAGAGGTCTGAGGCTCTTGGAAATGGGAAGCATTTAAAGCATCCTTTAAGCCAATTGTTTTGATGTATGTCTGTAATCCCAGTTCCTCCAAGGCAGGAGGATCACAAGGTCCAGGCTACCCTGGATAATTTATCAAGGACATGTCTCATACAATAAGGGCTGTGAAGATAGCTTGGTGGCCTAAGCGCCTGCCTGGCAAGCACAAGGGCTGGAGTTCAATTTCTACTCAGTACCACATGCCTTGGCATGGTGACCCACGCCTGTAATCCCAGCCCTAGGGAGGCTGAGATGAGAGGGTCACTATGGGCCTGAACTGCAATGTGAGATCCTGTACCCCAAAAAATAAATAAAATAAAATAAAAATTAAAAATAAAAGAGCTGTGATTGTAGCTCAGTGAAAGAACACCTCTGGATTTAAAGTCAAACAAAAAAACCAAAACCAAACCCCTTATTACACTGTATTTCAATAAAGCTGAAAAGTTTAAACCCTTTAATTACATATGGTATAACTTCTTCTTCAAACTTCGTATTTTCTGCCCAATTAAAGATGGTTTGTATTGTGCCATCAACTCAAGAAAACATGTTCTGGGAGGTGAAAAGAACTGGGCCAGGCAAGGTCTGCATAAGAGTTTTCAGGGGGCACAGCAAGGGTTAGGTGACCTGTCCAAGTCCCATAATTAATTGTACCTGAACCCTCAACCCCAAACCTCAGTGGTTTTGGAGTCTTGGCTGCTCCAGCAAGGTTAGGGATTTTTCGAAATACGATGGCCCATAACAATTCCACCTCTCAGGCAGCACTGCTTTAGAACACTGGCCATGGCTGCCCTACTTACCCATCAGTCACAGCATGCAGGAGAATTCTCTCTCACTGGCTGCATCCAGCCCTGACCAGGTGGTACAAACATGTGAGTGTTTTTTTTTTTTACTTTTAGTCTTCATTTTTTAAAAAAACTTTATTTATTTATTTTTTCCTTGTTTCAGAACTTTGTTTGTTTATTTATTTTTATGGCCAGCTCAGTCTGCCCTGAGGGCAGGGCTGGTGCATCATGTGGTGCTGGGGATCGAACCGTGGTCCCTGCAGCTGCCTGCTGGTGCTTTAGACCATTGAGCCATCCTGCCAGCAAACATGTGAGTGTTAACTTCCCTACCTGGCAGAACCACTCTGGCTCTAGGTCCAGAATCAACAGTCACACTGGCTCGGCACCCAGGTCTCAGAGCACCCACCCAGGCCTGCAAGGAGCAGTAGGCCCTGGCTGCGGGAGGGGAGGAACTGCATACTCTGGCATACTCTGGCATGTTTGCAGGACAGCTGCCTGCATGGCCTTACACCTATGGAGTGTTTCAAAATAGCCTCTCATCCCTTTGCCCAGTTGGAAGCTCTAACCCTTAGCTTAGGACTCCCTGGAGGACCAGCCCAAGGATATAGTTATTTTAATGTACTGACACAGGTATTTGTCCTCTTCCAGTCCCCACTCCTGCAGGGTCCACTGCAGCCCAAAGTAACTGGGAGTGGCTCAGTAGCGCTGCCTGGAACACCAGACCTGCCTCCTGCCTGGCTGGCTCTGGGTCCCCCTTTCTCATTCACCCAGGATTTATGCTCCCTGTTGAAAGCATCACCCGGGGTTAATGTTTGCCTAGGAGAACTGAGCATGTGTTTTTCACTCTCCAGAGGGGAATAGAGGGTGGAGAGAAAAGAGGCCAAGAAAGGAGGCAGAGCAAAGGGCGGAGAAAACAGACTGAACAAGAGGAATGGAAACTTACACACACACACACACACACACACACACACACACACACACACAACCTCTTCAGCTCCAAACAACACAAAAAATGTAAAATGTTCAGGGACAAGTTGGCAGTGAACGGTAGCCAACAAAGAAGAAAAATAACCTTCCCTCACCCAATCAAAGATCCTATGTGCAATACCCAACTGACAGATCCTTGCTACTGTGGCGGGGGTAGGGCCCATCAACACCACCCTTGGCTCTTCCCCCACTCTTCCACACTCCTTCCCACTCACCTGCTGAAGGTGCATGGTGGTGAGACTCCCGGTGCAACCAGGAAGTCGAGTTGGAGGCTGGAGACCATGGACAGGTCATTGTCACCTCCCTGCCTCCAGCCCTGAGGGTCTCCCACTGTGGTGCCCAGGCCTTACCCAGCCAGTCCAGTGCCCCAGTGATGCTCAGGGTATCTCTGTGTTGCTTGTTCTTTAGGCTTTCATGAAATTCTGGATTTCATATCTGGGCCTTTGGGTTTGTGTCTAGTGATAGAGCTGTGGGCTGTATTATTTGCTAGGACCACAGCACACCAGTCTGTGCATGCAGAGCTAACCCCTGTGGAACAGGATGGGCAGCAGTGGCCACTGGCCAGCAGCAATCACATAGCCCTATAACAGCCCACCTGCCTCTCCTAACTAGTGTTTTCACTTCTGGCTCCACGATCTGCACTGTCTGTTAGGGACCAGGTCCTCCATTTGTGTTCTTGCCCTTAGCTTCCTCCCTCTTTCTCAGACTGCTTCTACAGCTGTAGATATTCATTCTTTCATTCCCATCATCTTTATCCACACACAAACAGGCTTTTGAATTGCTCACCCCATAAACAAAATTAAAGCTCATTCTCTGTGGTCCACTAGTTTATTGCTCTGATCTTCCTCACTTCAAAGGAGTTGGTGATTGACCTCTCTACTCCTCTTGGGTTTCAACCAAGCCTCTATGATATTGCACCACACAGTCTGCACTCATCAGATCACAAATGACAGATACCTTTTGCTGAGCCCAGTAACCAGTGGCCCACCCTCTGCCTTCTCTACCTCTAGCAAGCACGGAGCATGTCCCAAGGTTGCCCTGGACTGCTTGCATACCTTCCTGTTGGTCTGCTGGATGAATACTACTGAAGCACCCCAGTATTCATATCTGCTCTCTCCATTTTCACAATGACACCAATGTTTTCTTTTCTTTTTGTGGGTCCAGGATTCAAACTCACTACCTTGTACTTGCCAGGCAGGCACTTGTGCTACAGAGCTATTTCCCTGGCCCCAACACTAAGTGTTTTCATCCAGACCTACAGTTCTAAATGCCCCTAACTCTTTGATAATACCGCTAGATCTCTCCTTTAGAGTGGTTGTGTGGTGGCCACTCCAGATGCAGGATGATCAGTCTCTGGACAGCTGTCACAGTAGCAAAAGTGAGAGATGAAATCTAGGTGAACCATTAGTTTTCTGTTGAGTTCTTTTGTATTGATCCAACTGACAGCTCAGCACTTTCATTTAGATAGTCTTGAGGCTCCTTTAGATTTTTAGCCTTTAGCTTTTTAGATAGCTTTTAGCCCCCATTTCCTCAATTCCTTCTTAGGTCAGAAAATGGCAACAGCATCTAGCTAGTTACTTGGACTAGAAACTTAGTTATCCTTAATATATTTATTTTTATTTCTATTTTCCCCAAGTTCCATTGACTCTAATATCTACTTCTACAAGTCAGCTGAATCTCTCTATCTCTAACTACTTCAACCCTAGTCCAGCAGCCTCATCTCTCAATTTTACTATTGTGACAGCAGACAGGAAACTGACCATTCTACATCTGGAGGGGTCCCTTACACAACCACTCTAAAGAGGAGACCCAGAGATGCCTCACTACAAGTGGAGAAAGTTCAAACATTTTTGGTAGGAGGTGGTGACACCCTGGGCTCCAGAACTCTAGGCAAATGCTCTACCACAGAGCCACACACCTCAGCCTTGATGTCTTTATTATGCCAGAAAATCTCTTCAGGATCTGACTGTTGCCTGCTTCCTGTCCCCCATTCGCTTCACTTTCCTCTCTTCTCCAATCACCTTGGTCTTTCTGTGCCCCCCAAATAGCAAGTTCATTCTAGCTTCAGGTTCACTTTCTCAGAGAAACCTATTCTGGACCTTGGCTACTTCTTTCTGATCCTTCAGTTTGAAACTTCAAGTATACCCTTTAACAAAAGACTTCTTAACTCTTTGAAATTATTGTCTTTATCATTTTACTATCCTTTTATTTTTTTGGTGGTGAGGCACTGGATATCGAACCTAGGAACTCTCAAAACCTAAGCTTCCCTGCACACTGACTACTTGTAGTCTACTTTTTCAATTTAGCACAAATCAGTCCTGAATCGGTTCCAGCTGTGTGCGTATGCGCGCGCTTCCACCTTCTTCCCTTTACTAATGCTGTTTCTCCTACCTGTAAATCTTCTGTCACCCTTTTAGAAAATACAGTAAGTAATTGCCTAGAGCAGCTATTTTGCCACGTCGTCCTACAGTGAATATTAATCCTGTTCTGCCCTCTACTGGCAGACAATTATAACCTAAATGGATTCAACCTTGGTTTGGTCTAGGCTTTTTGTGGATGGTAGGTTTCTTTTTTTTTTTTTTTCCAATTCTTTT
>PVJA010024280.1:0-14070 GCA_004027025.1 Myocastor coypus
ATCTGTGGTGATTTCACCTTTTTTATTTCCAACTGCAGGGGATTGCATCTTTTACCCCCCCCCCCCTTTTTTGGGATGAAGTTAGCTAAAGGTTTGTCAATTTTATTTTATCTTTCAAGAAGCCAACCCTTCAATTTGTTGATTCTTGGTATTATTTCCTTAGACTCAATTACGTTAATTTCTGCTCTGATATAATTTCCTCCCTTAAAAGAAATTTGGGCTTGGCTTTGTCTTATTTTTCTAGAAGCTGGGATTTCAACTTTAGGCTGTTTATAAGGCTTTTTCTGTTTTTCTGATATTAGGATTTACTACTGTAAATTTCCTTGTACTACTGCTTTCATTGCGTCCCACAAGTTCCAGTATATTTTATTAGCATTATTGTTTAATTGTAATTGTCTAATTTCTTCTTTAATTTCATCTGTGTTCATTGGTTGTTCAGGAAGTTGTTAAATTCCATGTATTGATAAACTTCTCGCTTCTTTGCAATTAATTTTCATTGTCAGTTCATTAGAGTCATATTGCTTTCCTGTTGTTGGTTCCCTTTAATTCCTTGCTTTATTGGCTGGATTCATTTTATTTGAGTCTGTTTTTGTAATCTAGTTCTTTTCCACATGGAGTATTCTTTGCTTCCATGTCTTTCCTAGGTTCTTCTTTTTATCTGTATCTTCTGTAATTTGACTGATCTTTTACTTCATTACAGTCATCATCTCCTTAATTATCTTTGTTTTGTTTTTGTCAAGAGACTTACTTATCTGGGTTTTTTGTAGTTGTTGTTTTGTGTTGTTTTTTGGTACTGGGGATTGAACTCAGGACCTTGACTTGCAAGGAAGTTACTTATCTGTTTTGTTACTTCTGTCACTGCAATTATATCAAATTCAGATGGGTGGTGGCTTTTGATTTCTTCCCCCTCAATGTCCCCTTCATTTGACTTAGGTGAGCTGGGGGCTGTGGGTTGCCTTTGTGTTGTTTCATTTTCTTTTGTTTGTTTTCTGCATTTAAGCTTATAAATTGCTTATGATAGGTACATTTATTAATAGTATAGAGATCTCTTTAGGAAATGACTACTTTTCTGAGATGTCTTCTAGGTATAGCTGACTTCTCACTTTTGAGTCTTCCAGGGGCTTTCCTCTTCAGTTTATTAGGGATGAAACATTGCTGCTTATTTAGCCTAGAATGCAGTTCTTTGGTACTGGTCTATGGTATTGTTTGTGTCCCCCCAAGCAGTGTAGGAATTGATATAGAAGGAAGATCAATTAATGACAATAACTCTGTCACATTGACTAAAGTAGTACAATTAGTGATAGCAATAGCATCAAACACAAACAAGAAAATAATAAACTATGATAACCTAACTTGTTACCATTAACAATAGGTACAGATTTATAGTTGTATAACAATATCTAAGGATATCTTATATATGTATTTTTTTTTCAGTACCAGGGATAGAACTCAGGACCTTGTGCTTGCATATATATCTATATATATCTATATATATGTATATCTATATATATGTATATATATATATATATATATATATATATATATATATATGAAAGTTATGTACAGTAAATATCAAGGGCAAGAAATTTTAAAAGGCATGAGGAAAATGTAGAAAGATAGAAGAGAAAGAAGTTAGAAGCCAGGCTAAGGACAAGAGCAGATTAATCAAGCCTTGAGAAACTAATAAAGACAATAAAGAAAAAAAAATTAAAAATAAAATATAAGGCAACAAAACAAAAAACCTTTAAAAACAATGTTTATTCTCATGAAAAAACAAAAACAGAGACCGAGCTCCACCACCCTTGGCCCCTTCTGTCCCAGGAACTGGCGCATGTGAGAGACTTCCTGCTCCATGTGGCCTGCCAGACTGACCCCTGTGTCCTCTGGGTCCAACCCATGTCTAGCTTGTATGTGAGGTTCACTGCCATGGGCTGCAGAAGCTAAAAACAGTACTCAGACTCAAGCTGGGCACATCTGGATGAGTTCAAACTTTGTAGATCCAGACCCGGTAAGCTGAGACACTTTGCTGGGCCCAGATCTATGAGAGTGTCTTCTCTTTTTTTCTCTTGATCTACAGGGGGGGAAACAGGTAACCAGGTGAACTAGCCTGCATGGAAGAACCCAGGTACATCAAGGGTAGGTAATCAGACAGAAGTTAAGTGAACTAACTTGCATACAAGCTCCCAATGTAATATCAGCTTAGCTACACAGACATAAGGTTTACTCTTACTGTGTAAAATACAAACTCATTAGTTATGAAAGTTTGTCAACTGCTAAATATCATATCCATTATTAATGTTACTAGCTGTAGTTCTGTAAATATGAAACTATAACTGCCTCAACCATATAATCTCTTTTGGGTAAGAATTATGCTAACAGTACAATTGCACCAAGCTCTACACCAAAAGTCAGAGGACTGTGTTATACAAAATGACGCAGAGAAGGAGCAACATGCAATCTCAGGCTCCAAGCCCACCCAGAAAAAATGCAGAAGACACTAGGGTAGAAGAAAATGGGAATTACACAGCTGAGATCTCTGAATTAATAGCATCTGAAGTAAAGAAACAACTGCAGGAAGGTATAGAAGAAATCAGATCAGAAATAATCTCTGAAGCAAAAAAAAATCTCTAAATTAATAGGGTCTGAAGTAAAGAGACAACTGTAGAATAGTAGAAGGCAAATCAAATCAGAAATAATTTCTGAAGCAAAGAAAGGATAACCATATAAATGAATTAATAACTGCTTCTGAAGAAGACACTGATAAAAAAAAAAGAAGTGAGTAGAAAAATGATGGATTCCTTGAATGAGCAACATAGGAAAGAAATAGATCGCATGAAGCAGACTCAAAGAGATACACAGGAACTTAAAACCTCAATCACAAGCTGGCAAAACTGCCTGAATGAAAGTGAAGGTAGTTTCAGATCTTGAAGACACTGTTGCAGCTAGTGAAATGGTAAGAAAGGCTCTCTTAAAAACAACTAGGATGCAGGAAAAGATAATTCAACATGTACAAGATGATGCAAAGTTGAACAATGTGCTTTTCTGGTGGACACTGCAGAGGAAGCACTGTCAGTCTCTCTTCTGACTGCCTAAGCAGAGTCTTCCAAGGAGCCTGAACAGCTACAGAAGCTCTTCATCGGAAGGCTGAGCTTTGAAACAACTGATGAGAGTCTGAGGAGCCATTTTGAGCAATGGGGAACACTCACAGACTGCATGGTAATGGGAGACCCAAACACCAAGCATTGCAGGGGCTTTGGGTTTGTCACTTACACCACTGTGGAGGAGGTGGATGCAGCCATGAATGCAAGGCCACACAAAGTGGACGGAAGAGCTGTGGAACCAAAGAGAGCTGTCTCAAGAGAAGATTCTCAAAGACCAGGTTCCCACTTAATAGTGAAAAAGATCTTTGTTGTGGCATTAAGGCAGATACTGAAGAACATCACCTACGAGGTTATTTTGAATGATATGGAAAAATCGAAGTGATTGAAATTATGGCTGACTGAAGCAGTGCAAAGAAAGGGGCTTTGCTTTTGTAACCTTTGATAACCATGACTCTGTGGATAAGACTGTCATTCAAAAATACCACACTGTGAATGGCCACAACTATGAAGTGAGGAAAGCTCTGTTGAAGCAGGAGATGGTTAGTACTTCGACTAGCCACAGAGGTTGAAGTGGTTTTGGAAATTTTGGTGGTGGTCGTGGAGGTGGTTTTGGTGGCAATGACACTTTTGGTCAGAGGAAAGTTCAGTGGTCAAGGCGGCTTTGGTGGCAGCCATGACAGGGTAGATGTGGTGGCATTGGAGATGGCTACAATGGGTTTGGTATTGATGGAAGCAATTATCGAGTGGAAGCTATAATGAATTTGACAGTTACAACACTCAGTCTTCAAATTTTGGACCCATGAAAGGAGGAAACTTTCGAGGTGGAAGCTCTGAGCCCTATGGTGGTGGAAGCCAATATTTTACCAAACCACAAAATCAAGGTGGCTAAGGCGGCGTCAGCAGCAGCAGTAGCTATGGCAGTGACAGAAGGTTTTAAATACTTCCAGTAAACAAAGCTTAGCAGGAGAGGAGAGCTGGGGAAGTGACAGGGAAGCTACAGGTTACAACAGATTTGTGAACTCAGCCAAGCACAGTGGCAGCAGGGCCTAGCTGCTACAAAGAAGACATGTTTTAGACAATACTCATACATATGGGCAAAAAACTTGAGGATTGTATTTGTGACTAATTGTATAGCAGGTTATTTTAGTTTCTGTTTTGTGGAAAGTGTAATGCATTCCAACAAAGGGTTTTAACGTAGACTTTTTTTTTTTTTAACGTAGACTTTTTTTTGCACCCATGCTGTTGATTAGTAAGTGTAATAGTCTCATCATGACGCTGAATAAATGTCTTTAAAAAAAGAGATGAACAACATGAGAATAATAGGCATCAATGAGAAAGGAGTCAATACAAATGATATAAAAAGAATATGTGCAGAAGTAATAGCAGAAAATTTCCCAAATATGGGGAAACAATTTGGCATTCAGGTAACTGAAGAATATAGAACTCCAATAACATCAACCCATAAAACACACCCAGACATACAATAGTCAAGATCCTAGAAATGCAGTGCAAGAATAACAGAGTAAAAGCCACTAGAGAAAAGAAACATTTCACATTTAAGGGAAAATCCATCAGAATAATGGCAAATTTTTCTTCACAAACCATGAAGTCAGGAAGAGCATGGAGTAAAGTGCTTCAAGTTCTTAATGAAAACAAATTCCAGCCCAGACTGCTATACCCTGCAAAACTCTCAAGTTTGATGTAGAAGTCAAATACTTCCATGAAAAAGAACAACTAAAGAATTTCATGATGACAAAGCCAGTTCTACCCAGACTACTAAAAGATATTTCTTGAGAGGGACCAAAATCACCAGATCTCCACAAGTGAGAATGGAAAGAATTCACCCAAAAGAGCAAACAATTAAACACAGGAGATAAAGAGGAAACCAACAGCAGGCAAATAACATGGCAAGCATAATTTAACACATCTCAATTATTACCACAATCTAAATGGTATCAATTCACCAATTAACAGAAATAGACTGGCCCAATAGGTTAGGAAGGAAAGCTCAATAATATGCTGTATACAAGAATCACATTTAACTCATACAGAAACTCATAGGCTGAAAGTGAAAGGATGGAAAACAATACTATGTGCTCCAGCACTTCAGAAAAAATCCAGGGTAGCAATCCCAATCTGAGACAGTCTCAACTTCAAACCAAGAATGACCAAATGAGATAAAGAAAGCCTCTACATACTGGTTAGGGGAAAAATTCAGGAGGAAGAGATAACACTCATAAATATGTATGCACCCATGATGGCAAAGCCAGCCCTTAATCTTAATTAAAGGCTTAATCTTAATGGACATGAAAATTCTCATATCCAGTACCACAATCCTAACAAGGGGGCTTAACATCCCCTTATCCCAAAAATGATAGGTTAAGCAAACAAAAAACTAGCAAAGAAGTAAGAGAACTGCACCAGCACTTGGAATAATTGGACTTAGTGGACATGTACAGAGTGTTCCACCCAGCCACTTCTGAATATACTTTTTTTCAGCTGCACATGGGACCTTTTCTAAAATAGACCACATACTAGTCCATAGGTCATGCTTAACTATATGCAAGAAAACAGAAATTATGGCATGCATATTCTCTGAACATAGTGTAATGAAACTGGAAATAAATGACAAAAGAAACCACAAAAGCCCCATAAACATATAGGAATTAAATAGGACCCCCCTCAGCAACCAATCAGTTATCGATGAAATTAAACAAAAAAATTAGGGACTGGGGAGATAGCTTCATGACATAAGTGCCTGCTGGGCAAGTGCAAGGTCATGAGTTCAAACCCCAGTCCTGCCAAAAAAAAAAAAAAAAAAAAAAAAAAAAAAAAAAAAAAAAAAAAAAAAAAAAAAAAAAAAAAAAAAAAAAAAAGGAAATTAAACAATAACTACAATTTAATGAAATTTCAAACACAATTTATTGGAATTTAGGGCTGGGAGATAGCTCAGCAGAATAAGTACTTGCCTGGGAAGTGCAAGGGCCTAAGTTCAATCCCTGGTTCTGCAAAATAAATAAATAAATAAATAAATAAATAAATAAATAAATGCAATTATTGGAATTTAAGGGATGAAATGAAAGCAATTCTTAGGGGGAAATTTATAACTCTGAACTCACATATTAAGAAAACAAAATGGAAAGGGCCAGCCAAACAGCTCAGTGGATTAAACCACCTATAAGCAGGCACAGAGACCAGAGGTTTGATCACCAGGCCTGCAATGCCAGCCCCGCCCCCAGGTGCACTGAGATGGCAGTTGAGACTGGGCGCCATGGCTCATGCCTGTAATCCCAGCTAGGGCCTGGGAGGATCACTCAGTAAAACAAGCACTTGCCTGGAAAGTGCAATGGCCTGAGTTCAATCCTTGGTTTGGAAAAAAGAAACACTCCAGTGCTGATCCTCAATCATCTAGAAAACAGCAAACCAATCCCAAAGCCCAAAGATGGGAGGAAATTATAAAGATTAGAGCAGAAATTAATTTAATCGAGATGAAGAAAACAATACAAAGAATTAACAAATCAAGAAGCTGGTTCTTTGAAAAATTAAATAAAATTGATGAGCCCCTAACTACAAGGGGAAAGAAAAATCTCAAATTCAAGCAATAAGGAATGAAAAGGGTGAAATTATCACAGATCTAGTGGAGATTCAGAAGATCATTAATGGCTACTTTGAGAATCTACTCTCATAGAATTGAAGACACAGATGAAATGGACATATTCCTAGAAAGGTACAAATTACCAAAACTGAATCGAGAAGATATAAGAATTCTCAATAGCCCAATAACAGCCAATGAAATACAAAATGTAATAAGAAGTCTACCAACAAAGAAAAGTCCAAGTCCTGATGGATTCACAGCTGAGTTGTACAAGAAATTTACAGAATATATAATCCCAATACTCTTCAAACTCTTTGATCAAATTAAAAAGGAAATAATTCTCCCAAAATCATTCATGGAGGCAAGTATTATACTCATAACAAAATCAGAGGAAGATGTAATTAAAAAAGAATTACAGACCAATATAACTGATGAACATAGATCCAAAATCCTCAATAAAATCCTCACAAATAGAATACAGCAAATCATTAAGAAGATTATACAGGCATTTCCTATGCAGAAAATTGGTAGGAAAGCAGTGTCCAGGTCAACACTGAGACCAGGAAGAGCATCAAACAATCACCAGTGCCTGGGTGAATGTTAGCCTCCTACCACAGCCCAGCCCAAGAAGGGGACCCCAATTATACCCCAGGAACAAGGAGGCCACTCCAGGAATTCCCTTTGTTACACAAGATACTGCTAGTACAAAGAAATATAAAGAAACTGCCACCCCCTCCACCATCACAACTGGCATGCACAGCGACCAGGGCCACACGGTGACCAGGTAAAGACTCTCCCACCTGCGACCATCCCCCAAGCTCCAGTTGTGATTCCATCCGCAATCCAGACCAGGCCACCCGACAACCAGGCACTAGCTACATAAATTCACCAAAGTGCAAAGATCACTGCTATAAAAAATGATAAAGACAAGAACAAGATCCAATCTCAGGTCCTGAGTCCACCAGAAATAAATACAGGAGATACTACCATGGAAGAAAATGGGAATTATGCAGCTGAAACCTCTGAATTGGTAGCATCTGAGGTAGACAGACAATTGCAGAAACGTATAGAGCAACTCAGATCAGAGATAACATCTGAAGTAAAAAAGAAATGCATAAACTAATAGACTCTGAAGTGGAAAAACTACAGAAATGTATAGAAGAAACCAGAGCAGAAATAAACTCTGAAGTTAAAAAAGGTATCTCTAAATTAATAGCATCTAAAGTAGGGGAACAACTACAGAAAGATAGGAGAACAGAGCAGAAATAATCTCTGAACTAGAGAGAGAAAGGATAATGATAATGAGAGACTTCAGTACTACTAAATAAGACATTGATAAAAAATTAGAGAATAGAAAAATGAGGGATTCCCTGATTGAGCAATATAGAAAAGAAATGGATCCCATGAAACAGTTTTAAAGAGATATACAGGAAATAAAATTTCAAAAACCAACTGGCAAAACTGTATGAAAAAAAGTGAAGATAGAGTCTCAGATCTTGAAGACACCATCACAGATAGTGAAAAGTTAAGTATCTCTCTTTTTTTTTTTTTTACTATGAAAAATTATTTTTTTATTTTTTTTTCAATTTTTTATTGTTTAAATTTAACAATGGTTATATTACATATTTTCATCATCAGATCAGTTTAGATTAATACATATAGGTATATAAGATTGATCAAACAATTAAACATTAACCTTTCTAAATCCACATTACTTTTTTTTTTTTTTTTGTAAGTATCTCTTAAAAACAACTAGGAAGCAGGAAAAAAAATCAACATCTTCAAGATTATGCAAAAACATATAGACCAACAAGAAAGAAGTTGACACAAATAATATAAAAAGAAAATGGGCAGAAGTAATAGCAGAAAATATCCCAAATTTGAGAAAACAATCGGACATTCAGTAACTGAAGCTTGAACTCCAAATAACATCAACCCGACTAAGAACACACTCAGACATATAATAGTCAAGATCCGAGAAATCAAGCAGAAGAATAATATACTAAAAGCTGCTAGAGAAAAGAAACAGATCACATTTAAAGGAAAACCCATTAGAATAACATATTTCTCTTCACAAATCATGCAGTCAACAAGAGCATGGAGGAGAGTGCCTCAAGTTCTCCATGAAAACAAATTTCAGCCCAGACTGCTATACCTGGCAAAACTCTCTTTCAAATAGGAGGGAGAAATGAAATACTTCCATGACAAGGAACAACTAAAGAATTTTGTAACGTCAAGGACAACCCTACACAATATACTAAAAAATATTTTAGAGAGGTACCAAAATGACTCAAACTCAAGAAATGAGGACAGGAAGATCCCACCAAATAGTGTACTCAATTAAACACAGGAGAAAAAGGGGTAAACAATAGTAAGTAAAAGTCATGCCAACTGTAAGTCAATACATTTCAATTATAACCATCAATGTAAATGGACCCAATTCTCCAACTCAGAGAAATAGCCTGGTAGAGTGGATAAGGAAGCAAAATTCAACCATATGCTGTATACAAGAAACACACTTAACTCATAAAGAAACTCATAGGCCAAAAGTGAAAGGATGGAAAACTACTACATGCCCCAGCACCTAAAAAAAAAGCAGCATAGCAATCTTGTTTGCAGACACTCTAAACGTCAAACCAAGATTGGTGAAATTAAATAAAGAAGACCAATACATACTGGTTAGGGGAAAAATTCATGATGAAGAGGTAACACTCATAAATATGCATGTACCCAACACAAGAGCACCAAGTTATATAAGACAAACTTTAATAGACATGAAAAATCTATTATCCAATATCACAATCTTAACAGGAGACCTTAACACCCCTTTGCCCCTAAAATATAGGACAACTTATATTTCTAAATATCTGTGTAAAATGTGTAACTGCTCTTAGCACCTTCTATAGAGATTTATTAGAATATCAATGATTTATAGAAAATACCAATTCCAAATTGTGTAAGGTATTTGATATTCAGAAAGACAGTGATAGTAAGCTCAAGCACCCATGTTTTAGAGTAATAGTATTACTAAGCTTTTCTTCTGGAGGGCTAAGAATGTAAGTTTACAGACCAAAAATTAGAGAAATAAAAAAGGATATAAGGATAGCCAATATTTTGGCCCTAGCCATTCAAGGTCAGTGAGGACTCTGGACAGAACAGAAGCTGTGCTGTAATATCCTATAACTCAGTGGTTTCCCAAATTTTCTGTTCAAGGAAATTAAGGGACCACAGAGGAAAGGAATTGAAGGTAAATAGTGTGCCTAAGTAGAGTCACCTGGAGAGAAACATTCTCTCGGGCTTTCCCAGAGAGCAAACTGGTCAAACAATGGCTGTGACTCATCTATATGGCTGACACTGACAACTATTCTACAAAGCACTGCACATGGTTCCAAAGTAAATCCTGAGGGAAATTGACTGACCTTGGGAAATGCAAAAACTGCATGCATTATTATACAGGTTGTACTTAAACTTGCCCTTAACCACCCAGCAGAAAAGCTTAAGCATGATGCATAAAAAATAAGAGTAGTTTAATATGCTGAGCTATAAAAGGCTCAAATCAACAGCTTCCAACATTGCCGGTTTCACCAGTAACACACTGCAATTATGGAACAGTTGACTATGTATACAACTACCTTCTCTTAGATCAAAGAGAAGAAATCTATTGTACCAATAACCATTAGAAAATTTAACATGTCTATACCCTGTGCCCTGTATAACTAAAACAAGGACAACAATATGCATTGTATCAACTATTGTGAATGTACTACTAACATGTTTTGAAACCATCGCATTGTAATTTCTTATTATTAAATGTAATTAAAATAGTATTTTAAAAAAAGAAGATTATACCCCATGAACAGGTAGGATTCATCTCAGGGATGCAAGCATGGTTCAACATACACAAATCTATAAATGTAATATACTATATTGATAGAGACAAATCTATATTGATAGAGACAAATATACTATATTGATAGAGATCATCTCAATTGATGCAGAAAAGACTTTTAATAAAGTCCAACACTCATTCATGTTCAAAGCCCTACAGCAAATTGGAATAGATGGCCTCCACCTCAATCTGATAAGAGCCACTCATGGCAATCCAAGGGCTAACATAGTTCTAAATCTTTTACTCTCAGATCTGATACAAGACAAGGATGTCCTCTATCACCACTCCTATTCAATATAGTTCTGGAATCATCAGCTAGAGCAGTGGTTCTCAACCTGTGGGTTGCGACCCTGGCAGGGGTCGAACAACCAAAACACAGGGGTAGCCTAAAGCCATTGGAAACCATAACTGTAGCAAAATTACAGTTTTGAAGTAGCAACCAAAATTATTTTTTGGTTTGGGGTCTCCGCAACAAGAGGAACTGTATAGCGGGGTCACAGCATTAGAAAGGTTGAGAATCACTGATCTAGAGCCATTAGACAAGAGAGAACTAAAAGGAATAAGAATAGGAAAAGAAGTTAAACTATCAGGATTTATGGATGACATGATATTCTAATTGGAAGATCCAAAACACTCTCCCAAGAACCTCCTTCAACTATTACAAAAATTCAGTAGCATGGCAGTAGTTATCTCTACACAGATAACAAACACACAATTAGAGAAACACCTTTTACAATAGCACCGCAGAAAATGAAATGCCTAGGAATTAATCTAATTAAACAAGTAAAAGATCTATTTAATGAAATTTATAGTAATCTGAAAAAAGAGATCATAGAGGATTTCAGAAGACGGAAAGATATTCCTTGCTCCTGGATAGGAGGAACCAATATTGTGAAGATGGCCACACATCCCAAAATTGTTATACAGATTTAATGCAATCCAAATCAAAATACCAACAACATACTTCACAGACCTAGAGAAATCATTCCTAAATTTTTTTTGGAAAAAGAGAACACCTAGAGTAGCAAAGGCAATCCTAGGCAACAAATGCAAGGCAGGAGTCAGTACAATTTCTTACTTAAACCATTCTACAAAGCTACTGCGATAAAATCAGTATGATATTGGCAAAAAAACAAAAAACAAAAAACAAAAAACCCACAAACAAAAAAACCCAAATAGACCTGAAGATCAATGGAATAGATTAGAAGATGCAGAAGCAACTACAAACACACTCAGCCACCTTATCGTGACAAAGGGCCAAACACGTTTACTTTAACAATTGGTGCTGGGGGAAAAAACCCTCTACATGCTGGAAACTAAAACTTGACCCAAGTCTATCACTAAGCATTAAACTAAATTCAAAATAGATTAAAGATCTAAATATTAAAAGAGAAATACTAAATCCCCTGGAAGAGAAAGTAGGAGGAAATCTTAAAGACATTGTGATAGGCAAACAGTTCATGGATAAAAAATAAAAATACACATGTAACACTTGAGTGAATTAACAACTAGGACCTCCTCTTGCTGAGAAGTTCTTGCACATCAAAAAAAAAAAAAAAAAAAAAAAAAAAAAAAAAAAAAAAAAAAAAAAACAAAAAAAAAAAAAAAAAAAAAAAAAAAAAAAAAAAAAAAAAAAAAAAAACAAAAAAAAAAAAAAAAAAAAAAAAAAAAAAAAAAAAAAAAAAAAAAAAAAAAAAAAAAAAAAAAAAAAAAAAAAAAAAAAAAAAAAAATTACCAACAGAGTGAAAAGAGAACCCACAAATTTTGAAAAAATCTTAACTAAGAAGTACTCAGACAAAAGTCTTCTATCTAGAATTTGTAAAGAACAACAACAAAAACAAACAAACAAACAAACAAACAAACAAAAAACATTAGGGCCCCAAAATTAAAAGACCAAATCCAGAAATGGGCATCTGAGATAAAAACACACTTCTGAGTGGATGAAATACTAAAAGATAATAAGTACGTGAAAAAATGCTCCAAATCACTAGCCATTCGTGAAATGCAAACTAAAACAGCACTTAGATACCATCTCACCCCAGAAAGAATGGATATCATAAAGAAATCAACCAACAACAAATATTGGAGAGGCTCTGCAGAAAAAGGAATACTTCTCCACTGCTGGTGGGAATGCAGACTGGTGCAACCAGTAAAGAAAGCAGTGTGGAGACTCCTTAAAAAACTAGAACTGGAGGGCTGGCAGGATGTCTCAGTGGTCTAAAGCGCCTGCTTAGGAAAGCTTAGGCGGCTGCAGGGACTGCGGTTCAATCCCCGGCACCACATGCTGTGCCAGCCCTGCGCTCAGGGCAGGCTGAGCCGGCCATAAAAATAAATAAAAACGAACAAAAAAGTAAAAATAAAAAACTAGAACTGGAAATCCCATTCAATCCAGCTATCCCCCTATGGGGAAACCCATAAGAATTGAAAACATCACATCATAGCGGTATTTCTGTACCTTTTTCTAGCAGTACAATTTGTGATAGCCAAATCTTGGAAACAACCAAAATGCCTCTTGCCTGAAGAATGGATGAAAAAGATGTGGTGTTTTTGTACAGTGGGGTATTACTCAGTGATAAAGAAGGATAAACTTGAAGCCTTCGTATATAAGTGACTGTATCTTGAACATATTCTTATAAGTAAAATAAACCAGACCTACATGTGTAAATATCATATAGTCTCCCTAATATAAGAACCCAAAAGTAGAAATAAATATGGAAAGGTATAATATAATTAAAGGGAAAGTAAGAATTTAAGGATCAAATAATGAAGAGAGAGCAAGAGAAAAATTAGGACATATGGTAGGGGCAAAACCATGCATTTATATCCAAAAGATGGTTAAGTTAATGGTCCTAACAATCTCCAACAAGTTTTTGAAACTAGCGAGTAATAGGTAGAATTTGTGTCCTGACTAATTATCTATACTATCTGTGAACTAAGCAAATACACTGATGATAGCAATGTGTAAAGCTAAAACCATGCTTGGAATCCCTATCATTCTGGTCTTCTAATCATGCACTGCTTCTAAGGTCATATCTCAATTACTGCTGTACTCACTCTCTCAATTAAATATTTGTTTAAAAATAAAAAAAGAAATAAAGAAAAAAGGTAATAAAAGAGAGTATGAGACAAGGGAAAAAGGCCATAGAAGCACAGAACTGCTACAGTTTTGTAAATGTTTAAGTTTCTAAATCTCTGTGTAGCAATGCATAATTGTCTTTTTTCCATTCTATAGGGATTTAAAGTTTAGAATATCAACAATTCATGGAAAATATCTGTTTCATGTTATGTCTAAGGTGCTTGATAGAAAGATATTGATGTGAAGCTCAAGTTCCTATGTTATAGAGAATAATATCATTAAGCTTCTCTTTTGGAGGGTTAGCTACTTAAGTTGGCAGACCAAATAATTAGAGAAAAAGAAGGGATATGAGAATAGCCAATATTTTGGCTCTAGCTCTTCAAGGTCAGTAAGGACACAGAAGATAAAA
>PVJA010024280.1:14170-32186 GCA_004027025.1 Myocastor coypus
TTTAAAAAAAAAAAAAAAAAAAAAAAAAAAAAAAAAAAAAAAGAACCTGTACTGTAACGGCCTATAACTCAGTGGAGTGCAAATTTCCTGTTCAAGGAGACTATGGGGCCACAGAAGAAAATGATCGATGATGTATAGTGTGCCTAAGGAGAGTCACCTAGAGAGAAAACTTTCTCTCAGGCTTTCACAGAGAACAAATTCGTCAAGCAGTGGTTGTGACTCATCCATATGGCTGACACTGACAAAAGTTCTGCAGATCACAGTACATGGTTTCTGGGTAAATCCTGAGGGCACCTGACTGACCTTATCAGATACAAAAGTCACATTTTTTTTTTGTAATATAAGTCTTGCTTTATTGATTTTAACCATCCAGCAGAAATCTCTAGCCGTGAGGTATAAAAAGGAAAGTCATATCAATATGCTGAGTTGTAAATGGCTCAAGTCAACAGCTTCTGATAATGTGTGATGAGGTGATAATCCACTACTGTTATGGACTACTGGACTATAGATACAGCTACTTTCTCTTTGTGCAATGAAAAGAAAGATCTGTGCTAATTATGTTTAGACAAGAAATCATGTCTGCATCTTCCACTCTGAACAACTATGATGAAGACAACAATATTCAATGTATTAATTATTGTAAATAAAACCCACATATAAATAAATAAATTCAATGAGTCCTCCACTCATAACCTGGACCTTCTAAAATTCTGAAAACAAAAACAAAAACAGTAAAACCAACCAAACAGCATCAGAAACTCTGGAACAATGGAAAAAAATTGTTTTGTCTAATTTCAGGTCCAAGGTTATCTCCTGGGGTCTTTTGTGGTAGTATCCAATTTAGGATGTGGCCCTGCTCCACTAGTAGACTAAGGAGGCAGAGAGAGCCCGGATCTGTAATGGATAATCCCTGCAAGCTTGCAGTAGGATTAGGGTGGGGTCCTGGTTGTGGTATTTTCATGCCCACAGAAATGCAGTTTGATCTTGGCCTTTGGTTGTGATAGTGGGACCTGAGATTTTAATTTGTAACACTCCAGATGTCTCTCGTTGACCTGACCATGGCTCCCAAAGAATTTCTCTGGTTACTTTGGATTTTTAATACTGGGAGCTCTAAGATGAAGCCAACCTATAGCTGCTCCAAATCCTGGGTTTAACTGGCCCCACCCTGGAATGGCATCGGACCAAGCACTGTGTGTAGAGGATACTACAGTTGCTTGGGCTGGACTCACTCACCCGCCATTGTTGTACACAGCGTCCCCTGCTCTTCTCTACTGGTGGCTCTCTTTGAAGTTCTCTGGCATCATCCACTTTCACTTCGTCTGTAAATTTAATCCTCCCCTTTTGCGCCAGGAGCCAGGAGCAGATTGCCACCGGCCTCTGCTGCACTGAGGTCTGTCTTTTCACTTTCTCCTTGATCTCCAGTTTTCCCTTCCCCTTCCTCCTGGGTCCCAGAGATCTACTTTCCTCCTTCTTTTCTTCCCTAAATTGCTATCTTCCAGTGTCTGGATTTCAATTTTTTTTTTAAATGCATGTAGTACAGGGTCTCTCTATGCAGCTTGAATTCATAGTGATCCTCCTGCTTTCAGCCTCGCCAGGGCTGGGATTGCAGGCATGCCCCACCGTGCCTGGTCTCAGTGGCTGGCTCAGTGCATTCAGGAGTGGGGCTGGCCTGTGGTGCTGGGCATCTACCCCAGTCCCTGTGCTTGCCTAAACAGGCACTGAGCTGTCTCCCTGGCCCTGGATTTCAAATCTCGAAGAGGTGAACTTGTTGCTGCTAACTGCTCCACCATGTTCCCAGAAATCTCAGGAAACCCTTCATTTTGGCTAGTCCGTTGAAACTTTATTTTTTCTCCAAATACATTTTCTACATCTATTGAGGTGGTTATGTAGTTACATTTTCATTCTAATCATGGGTATGATTATTTATTTTTTAACTGTTAAACCAACCTTGCATTTATGGGATTAATTTCACTTGTTCATGGAATATGGTTTCTCTATTTGATGCTGGACTTAGTGTGTTAATTCTTTGTTGAAGATTTTGTACATTTGCAAGAGACATTGGTCTATATTGATCTTTTCTATGATGTATTTGTCTGGTTTTAGGATCTGAGTAACACTGGTGTCTTAGTTACTTTTTACTAGTTGCTGGGACAAATACCCAACACTCAAAATGAAGGAAGGAAAGGTTTATTTAGCTCACAGTTTGTGTAGGTTTCAGTCCATATTCGGCTGGCCCAAGGCTGAGTGCAGCAGGGCGAAGAGCATCCAGTTCATGGCAGCGGCACAGCAGCAAAATGGTGACAGAGACAGCCAACTGAACATGGCAGCAGAGCAACAGCTATAGCTTTAGTCTGTCTCTTTGTCGCTCTTTATATTATATTCAGACTCTCTGCCTTTGGATATCTGCCCTAGACCACACCCATGGTCTCAGCCTTTCTCAGACTGATAATCCCATCAGTACTAAAATACAATCCCAGGGATCAAGAATCAAGTCTCAATATATAGAAGCCACGTCCCACGATTGCATGAGGCTTTGTGGGGACAACTAGACATGAGCAATAACATTCCGCCCTGGACCCCCAAAGTCTCATACATATCCCTTTTTACAAAAGACATTTGAGTCCATCTGGAAGAGTTGCCAAAGTCCCAACAGTTTCAGCATTGCTGAAAAGTCCAAATCCCAAGTCTCCTCCAAAATCCAAGGCAAACTCTCAACTGTGAGCCCCTGTACAGTAGAAGAGTTAAACATATCCAACATTCAAAGGCATAAGATAAACATTACAATTCCAAAAGTTGCAAACAACAGGGTAATACAAAACATTGGGACCAACACATGTCCAAAATCCAGCAGGGTAAACATTAAATCCCGTAGTTCCAGCTGGAGCATCCGAAGCAGTCTGCACTGAGCATGTTGTGAGCATCATGCAACTCTGTTCCTATGGCACTCTTTTTGGTAATTCCCATGGCTTCTCTCTTAGGCTGGCTTTGCTCCCTCTTAGCACAATCCACATTTCTGGCTTTTTCAAACTTCTGGGGTTTCCACTGAATTGGCTTCTCACTCTCTGCTTCACATACTGCCCTCTCAGTGGCACACTCCCTGGCCTCCCAGACCTTCTTCTGAAATCGAGGTGGAAGCCTTCTTAAACTAACAGCTCTTGCATTCTGAATGCACCTAAAACCAATGCCACTTGGATGATGCCAGGGTCTGCTGCCAGCTGGAGCAGTAGCCAGGCTACTTTCTCTCTTGCTTGTAGGGGTGGAGTGCCTGGATTGATGAACACTCTGACCTTGATTCCTAGGAACAAATTCTCCATGCCAGCGCCATTTTGGAACCTGGTTTGGCCGCTGCCGCCATTCTGGTACTTGGGTCCCTGTGGCCTTCTTCTCAAGGCAAAGCCTCTCTCCTTTGAAATTCTGGGGCTGCAAAGGGCAAAGAGCTGCTACCCTCAGGCCATCTTTTCCATTCTCTGGTTCCTTCCCAGCAATGGAGATCCTCTCAGCTCCATCTTTGCAGTCCACAGCTCTCCTGGTGTTTCCTTTCTGGCCATACTCACATTTTAATTCATCCTTCTTGGCTCTCTGCTCCTGATTTTCAACATAAATCTGGCTAAAAGCTCCCAATAACAACCATGCCACTGCCCCAGTAGTTTGCTGCTTTGAAATATCTCTGGAAAGATTAACCAGTCTGCCATGCTTAATCTCAGTCAGGCAAAGTCTCTGGGCACGAGCAAAATTCCGAAAGACTTTCAATCAATCCATAGCGCAAATCATCTGGAGTCCAATGACCAATGCTGTCTTTTTCTCCATCAGAAACCTGCTCAGCCTGGTCTTTACAGGCAGGCCTTCTGTCAGTCTTCTGGTCTAAGCTCTGACCAGAATCGCCCAAGCTGAACAGCTGAAGCCGTTCTAGTGCTTTGTTTTTAGCCAATATCTCTGAACCTTTCCTATCTCTTCCCATATGCCATTCCCAAAAGCTTGTAATCCACATTGTCAGGTATAGTCACAGCACCGTCTGTATTGGTCAGGGTTTTACTTAGAGGAACTTTAGATATAATATAAGGAATGGATATTAACACAAAATATACAATCTGTAAGAAATTGTAAGATTGGCTTACAATAGTCAGCCACAGAATCAGAAGAGGAAGCGCGCACAGGGCATCTGCATGCTCCAGACTGAAGAATTCAATCCCGAGGCCTGGACTTCACTACACTCTGTGTAGGTCTCTGTCGGCTGATGGGTTTGCAATGGAAGACTGAAGTGTCTGTAGGTGGACACTGAAGAGTCTGCGACGGATGGCAAAAGATCTAAGCTGGAGGCCGAAGAGTCTGAGCTGCAAGCCAGACGATGAAGTCCAGTCTGAATGCGAAGACTGTTGACCCCTTCAGCCCTTTAAAAAGTCTTTTTGTGCTCATTCATTGTGATGTGGGCTCATTGCGCCCTAGGGTGGAACCAATCATACCCCAGGATGGGCCCTTGATCCCATTCTAGGGAGAAATCCAATCATATCCTAGGCGGGCACTGGTCACACGCCAGGGAAAAACCAATTGTACCCCAGTGTGGGGCTCCCACCAACAGGGAACCAGCCTGCTGAGTCATTCAGCCAAGTTGACACATTGTATCAACCACTACAACTGGCTTCATAGAATATGTTGAAAATTCCCTTTTGTATCTTTGGAGGAATTCATGAAAAACTGGCATTAATACTTCTGTAACTGTTTAGTATACTTAATAGTATACTATGAAGTCAGCACAGACTTTTACATGTCTTCTTATTCAAAACTATTCAGTGCTGATCAATTACCTGATGAATTCGTCACAACATCCTGTAGCATGCATTTCCAGCAGTATTTCTTCCTATTCCCAAATTACTATGACTGTTCCATCTGCCCCTACTGACACACATTTCTTTATCTTACGGGCTTCCTTTCTTTGTTTGCCTCTGAAGTCAGGTTACTACTCTTTCCCTAAGATGTAGAATGTCTGCCTATACCTTAAAAATCTTTCTTGACTTTCTTATTGAATTAGTTTAGGTTTTCTTGCAATATTATTACCAATTTCTGTTAGTAACAATTTAAAATTCATTATTGGTCTCTATAGAATGTTACTAAAATGTCTTCATAATTGGCTTCGGTGATTGACAAATTTTTTAAAAAGTACTTTAATGGGAAAAGTGCATTCCAGTTCAATTTGAACCAGTTACTTTGGTCATGACACTTAACTATCAAAAGCAATGGGAATCTACTGTGGACAGTATTTCTCTGTGCATTCTTTTTCCAATGTCAGAATCATTAAAAAGAATTCTTGGTTGAGGAGCTCATTATGAATGACTTCTCTGTGTTTCACAATATTTCTGAGGAAAATTTGTCTTTAAAAAATTGATTCAGTACTGGGAGAGGTTCTGCATGCCTTTTTGCTGACTTTCTGAGTCTCAAAATAATGAACTTCACAGTAGGGAATACTGAAGAAGTGGATGGCAGGGTTACAATGGTAATAGTTGTCTAAAAACTATTTTATCTTCAAATATCTGCAATAAAGTTTTAATATTATAAAGTTATATATAATTTTCTGTTAAAAACTATGCTACCTTAGTAAACATAGCACTTTTAAATATAAAACATCACTTCATATATGTATGAAAATTGTATTTTCTCTTACTGTAGTTTTAGAATGTCTGGGAGGAACTGAAAATTATAGAGAACATGTTAAGAGTGCTTTGTTGCCTTTTGACGGGCTTACTTTAGGTATCAGGCAGACTTTGTGAGAAAGTGAGCAACACATTCATATAGCTAATGTACATCTTTTTCCTAAGTTTCATTCAGATAAAACCTTTGGGTTAAGAAATTAGTCAGGAAGGAAGTTCTTGTGTAAGGATGTCCCGAGGATATAGCTCAGCAACACAGTGCCTGCCTGGCAAGTGTGAAGTCCTGAGTTCAATTCTGGATATCCAAAAAGACATAAGCATATGTGCAAAGGAATGCAACTATGCTTCCAGCTATTTCTGGAGGCTGAGGAACAGGATTGCAAGTTAGAGCCCGGCCCAGGTAATTCAGCAAATCCTGTCTCAAAGTAAAATAATAGTTGGTGGAACTTGCCTGTAATCTCAGAATTATTCTGAAGGCTCAGGCAGGAGGAACCCTGTGAATTCAAAGCTAGTCTGGGCACATAAGTGAGTTTATTACGTAGTCCACACTACATAGACCTTGTCTCAAAAATAAATAAATAAATGAACAAAATAATAGGGGCTAGGGAGTCAGTTCAATCTCTAATAGTGCAAAAAAAGTTATTAAAAATACAATTATCAGCAGATGTATGGTACAGATCTATTATGCAAATGTTGTGACTAGGACAATAACATTAGCTGACTTAAATAATCTTGCTAGTTTATCTCAGTGTTATCCAAATATTCATGTTGATATTACCTCCACTGTTATCATCAACTGAAAAAATAGCTACATTCATTTACTAAGAATTACCATATGCTTTGCGTAATACAGGTATTTATCACCTACTTAACAATATGTCAACAAGGAAACTGTTTATATTATCTAGGAGTAGGTTTACTTGTAACAGAAACCTAAAATAGTACTGCCTCTCTTGCATAAAAGCCTGGAGGCAGGTGGTCTTGGGCTGATTTTATAGTTCTTCTCTACACCATCTTTAGGGACTCAAACTCTCCTTTGTAATTGGCCTCAAGCTGCAAAGCCAACAGAGAAGACAAAGATAAGTAGGACTGGTTTTGGTGGTATGGCCAATAGTGTCCTCTACTCAGGAGGCTGAGACTCTCAAAGAGAATTACATGAGTACAGGAGTTCAGGACCAGCCTGGCACTTAAAATTAACAAATTAATTAATACTTTTAAAAATTATGAGCATAGAAAATGCATTAGCTTCTTTAGGAGTTTTTTCTATGATATTTCACTTGGAATCTCAATGAATAGAACTTAGTCACAAAAACATACAGATGGGCTGTCATGTACCCAGCTGAGTTTGAGAATTTAAAATATGTAGAAAGGAGAGAACACATATTGAAGGATAACTAGATTTCTTCTCTGCTATAATAGTATCGATTGTATTTTATAAGCAAGGAATCTGAGCTTTAGAGATATTAATTAATGTCTTTAAACTCATCTCATTAATAAATAAGAAAGGTTTTTAAATTACATCTATCTGAAAAGCCTATTCTTTGGGAGCAAGAGCAAAGGGGGTGGGAGTAGCCATAATTTTGTTTATTGCAGTACTAAGGATTGAATCTAGGGCCTTAACACCTACCTATGTCCCAAGCCCTTCTTATTTTGAGAAAAGATCTCAATAAACCACTTAGCTGCATAGGCTGAGATCAATCTTGCCATCTATTTGCCTCTGTTTCCCAGAATGCTAGGATTACAGATGTGTACCAAGTTGAGTTATCCTCTAGAAGTGTTGCATTTTGACTTAGAGTCTTAGTTAGTTATCACCATAAAGCAAATCATGCTCAACTTATAGTACTCATTCATTAAGCTCAACAGATCATTTAAGTGAATCTGTGCCTGTCTTGGTTTGCATTGAAGATGGCAAGGGGTTGACTGGCTTATGGTCTTAGTGGGGACAACCTGACATTGCTCTACATGATCTCTCATCTGCCATTGGCCTTATTGTGGCAGGACAGGCATCAGCAGCTGGGACAAAAGCATAAAGATGCTTGAGGCATAGGTTCTTACTTGACTTATGGTCCTTTCTACTGGACTGTGTTGGTCAAAGTAAGTAACAGGACTAACCTAAATTCAAATGTGAGAAAGCAAACTCAATTTCTTAATGAACTGTAAGGTCATCTTACAAAGGTTCCTTTATAAAGAGATTACTAATGGACGTAATGAGTGCAATTAATCTATCCTGATGCTAATAAATTTGTTGATTGGAATTGAAAACAGTAAAGAGATTCTTCAATGTAGTCTTTTTTTCAGCATACAATTTTAGTGTTATTCTTGAAGGAACTCATAGTCTATAATAGTTCTATTTGGCAGCCATATATACATCTGTGTAGAAAATCTAAAGGACCCTGGGGTCCTGGAATATTGTTTTTGTTGGATTGAACCATCTCATTCCTACAGAGTAAGATTGAACTCTGTACTCATTCTAAGAAACAGAAAGCATGGGTAGCTAACAATTTCTCACTGTCCTCTGAAACTATAACTAGTCTAGATTGCATTTTTCTCTAAAATGTATCTATTTTAAGTCCTGATCAAAAGTATATACATGTCCTCAGGTTCTTAAGAAACTACAGAGACAATTGTTTTGTTTTGTTTTCTCCATTATTAGACTGACATGTTCATTCATTCACTTATCAAAAATGCATAAAATTACCACTATGTGTCAAGCTGTATGTTAGGCACAGAAATATGATGATTAATACATTTAGAATTCTCTCTGTGTGTGTCTGTCTGTCTGTGTGTCTGTCTGTTTCCCTCTTCTGAAGCTTATTGCTGTGGGTTTGGAAATAAGACATCCATTAAGTACTCATACAGATAAATGTATCATGGCAAAATGTTAAAAGTGATATAAAGTTATGGTATAAGGTGATCTGAGACTCTAAAACAAAGAGCTGATTTGGTGTAGGACATCACATCAAAGGCTTTCTTGAGGAAGATATGTCCGATTTAACTTTGAAGAGTCCAAAGAGTAAGAGTGTAAGATAGGCTTCTAGGCAAAGACACAATTTTTGCAAAGTTCCTGAAGTGTTAAAGAGCCCAGCAGTTATGGACTGAAAGAAAGCCGAGAACAGAGAGTGAGAGAAGGTGGGGTATGTGAAGAAACTGGAAAGCTAATGTTGGGTCCCCAGGCCACATGTGGAACTTTTGTTTTTATCTTCAGAGTAAAGAGTAGAAGATGAAAGGTGGAATCATTCAAGATGGTGATAGAAAATCCATAAATATATTGTGCTCATCAGCTTCCTCGTTTTTAGACTTAATACCCATACCCACAACTTAAAGGTGAAGTTGAGTGGAGCTCATGGTTAGGGTGATTCAGTCCAGAGTCACCTGACTTCAAGGCAGGAAATTCAAGTGAAAGTGCCTGGCAGAGCAAAGCCACTGAGTTTATGGGAGCAGGGAAGCAGAGCAGGAGACTGGCATGGGAGAGGCATGGGTGAGAGATCTTGGACACCATGCCACCTAAGACCACACCTCCACTGCCTACTCAGACACACCCAGTAGTATGCTCGTCTTCTAGGCATTTCTTAATCCAATGAGGTTGACAAATCAGGAATGATGGTCATAATTTCTGTCAGCTACCAAAAGTAAAGGAGACATGGCATTTTTATTTTTTCACCCTGCTCTGCATCCACATTACTGTGCTCTCACTCACTCTGGGCTTTATTATGTCAGCCAATGACATAAGCAGAAATGTCAGCATGTCAGTGGAAACCTATGATGAAGGACACTTTGAGTATTTCCATGTGTGCTATTGAGCCTCAGCCACAACCATGAGAGGACCACACCCAGACTGGCTTCCTAGCCTGGAAGGATGGGAAATGTAGAAGAGAGCCACTCTACTGACCTGTGATAAGAAGTGGAGTTTATCTGGGCTGCTGCAACCTAAAACAAATTTGCCCAAAGGAGTCCAGCCCAAATCAGCCCAAATTCAACCAACCTCTGGATATGTGAGCAATAATAAATGAGTGTTGCTTTAAAAATAGAAATTCTGAAATTGTTATTCACCAATAACTGACTGATGCCTTAATAGTCAGCAACTATTCTTGGCTCTTGGGCCTAATTGAGATCCATAAAGTGATCATGAACATGTCCCCAAATTTGTCTGGCTACCTTGACTATATATAGCATGGCACTATACATGCAGGGGATGTGAACATTGACAGACAGTTAGGGCTGAATAAATGATGAGTTTGTGCTTCCAATGTTTGGACCTAAGATAGAAAAGTCTGAGAAGTTTATTAAGTTCCAAAGAGAATGTTGTAGCATAACAAGTAATCTTGTACACAATTGCAAGTTTGCAGAAAGCAGAATTAATAGCCACTGTTGAGCCCTTGGATTCGCCTGTTCCTACCATGGGTTGGAGCTGTTGTCAGGTGCATACCTAGGACAGCCAGAGGCAGCTGCCCTTGAAGAAGAAAATGCAAAAGTTGAGGTCTAAGTACACTGTTCTTCTGCTGACCTGACCCAGTTCCTGCTAGAAACTGATTTGTAAAAGGGTTCCCATGGTCTTGTTATGTGGATTTTACTTTCCTTTTCATTGCTGAGAATACGTACTGTGGTGGGGAGGGAGAAAAAATGGGTTGAGAGGGACTTTTCAATCCTTTTGAATGTGAAAGGGAGGGTTGCTGAAAACCATCTGTGGCACATGTTACATCTCATGTAATGTCTTTTAAGAGGAGCTGACACCTAGTACATGGCAGAGAATATTCTTAACAGCTTATCCTTCACTATCTAAGAATTTTATACCAGTAACTCATGGCACATTTAAGCATCAAGCCAGAAGAGAGTCTTCCCTCTGATGAAGTTGTGCCTGATTAAATTTATGGAGTTACAGCATGTTTACTGTAAGATAGAACAACAAACTACTTCTAAGCTTCTCCTGAACCCTGCCCTACTTCCATTATAAAATTTATTCCACCAGGTTACTCCAAGGCCACTCGTTCATTCATATGTTCATTCATTCATGTATTCTTCACATATTTGTGCTTGGAGCCAAGGGTTGGCCTAGCCCTCAAATAGCTTCCATTCTCGCAGTGGGAGAAGAGATGCAGAGGAGGGCCAGCGAGATGGCTCAATGGTCTAAAGTGCCTGTGGAGGAAAGTTAAGGCAGGTGCTGTGACCACTCCTCAATCCCTGGCACCACATGCTGCTCACCCCCACCCC
Source organism: Myocastor coypus (assembly GCA_004027025.1). Lineage (NCBI taxonomy): Eukaryota > Metazoa > Chordata > Mammalia > Rodentia > Myocastoridae > Myocastor > Myocastor coypus. Next base: position 25,021 of record PVJA010024280.1, read on the forward strand.
AGGGTGGGCTGAGCCAGCCATAACACAAACAAATAAATGAGGTTTAAGAGAAATAAATAAATGCAGAGAAATCATCATAACCCTATGGGGTCAACTATAATGGAAGTGGGGCAGGATACAATAGAAGCTAGAAGCAATCTGTTGTTCTGTCTGGACGCTGAAGGCTTCTACAGGGCAGGTTGTCCTAAGAAAGCAGGAAGAGGAATAATGCTGGCAAAACAGGGAGAAGTTGAGGGACAACTATGAGAGCAGAGAAGTCAGTGCTGATGGCCCTGAGTACTGCAACACTATTAGGCAGGAGCTTGAAATCCAGGCAAGAAAATTTAGATTTTTAAACTGCAAGCAGAGGAAATTCATTGAAGATTTTTTTAGAAAATCTTTTGTGGTTGCTTCTGTTATTGTTGTTGTTAGGAAGATCAGTCTAAGAGTCATGGATAGGTGAAGAGAAGGAATCAATGAGATTTAAATCTAGAGAGAAAGCTGGGCGTGGTGGCACATGCCTGTAATCCCAGCACTTGGGAGGCTGAGACAGGAAGATTGCTGTGAGTTCAAGACCAGGCTGGGCTACAAAAGTGAGCTCAAGGCCAGCCTGAACTGCATAGTGAGACCTTGTCTCAAAAAGACAAATAATAATAATAATAATAATAATAATAATAATAATAATAATAATAACTCTACAGAGAGCTGAGCATAATAGTCTAGAGAAAAGATGGTGAAGGCCTGAGCTAAGAGGGTGACTGGGTGCCAAGAGGGAGATGCTTAGGGTTGCAAAGACTAACTGGATCGGGAGAGAGAAGAATCTTGTTAAAATACAGAATTTCTCTGGTTCCCTTGATTGTATATATCATGGAACCACACCTGCAGGAAATGTTGACACAGAGCTGAATAAATGATGGCTCCCAAGGTCTGGAGCTAAGATAGAACAACCTGAGAAGAGAAGAAGGTCAAGAATGGAGGTATGGGGTGCTCTGAATTGAAGGGTTGCATCAGAAATTGTCTTGTCAGCTCCAACAGGCAACTTAGGCTGGGGAAAAGCCCAAGAATCCATGCCTTTCAGCAGCTCTTCAAGGGACTCTGCTAAGTAACTGAGATGCATAGATCAGGGCGCGCCCTGTTCTGTCAGAGCTGCTACCTGCTTCCTCAGCCTCCCCAGCCACTGCCATTTCTCCTCTGTGGATCTCACTTGTCAACCAAATTTCTTTGTCTTCTATAGATTTTTTTTAAAAAACAGGGTCCTGGGGCTGGAGCCTATGGCCTCATGCATGCTAAGCTTGTGCTCTATACTGAGCTATACTTCTATTCCCATTTGTCTGACGTAGATTTTAATGCTGGTGAAAAAGGTCTGTACTTCCCTCCTGTGTTTGTAATATGCCATCACTCTTATCAGTAAATCTCGCTAAGCAGTAAAGAGATGTACGTCACCAGGTGATGACCCCAGTTTGCCAATAATTTTATCTTCCATTGCATTTTCATCAGTAGAGAGAAAATGTTTTCATTGGCTCAGCCTTTGTCATTCTGCCTAGCAGCTTCTTTGTAGACTCTGAGCTTTGGCCAAATGTCTTCATATGTAAACTGGACTATGGATAGAAAAATATCCCTATTTTTGTAAAACATGCGGGATCAGAAAAAGATAGTCCAAGAATCTACAAATATACTTTAGTATTTGTGAATGATGCAGAAATGAAAGACATGACCTTTGATTTTAGGAACATTTGATACTGAAATCTCTTTCTATTTCATCTCTCCTTCAGCATTCAGGTCCTCTTGGAACTCACCACAAGCATGCGGCTTGCTTTAGCGGGGGCAACGTTAGCATAAGCAATGTGCACTGCTTCCAAGTGGGACAGACCCATGAGTCCTCTCCATTTTTCATGCTTTCTCTCCCTGCCCCACTGATCCCTGATAAGTTTTGTGTGTGTGGTGACGACGTCAGGTGGTAGACTAACCATCTGCTAGCCAAGGCCATGGAGTGAGTATGATCATCAGGCCTCTTTGCTAACCAATGCGAGAGGTGTAGTGTGAATACGGAATAGCAACTTCCCTGGGCCCACACTATTCTGTTTTAAGCCACAGAGAGTTGGGAGTGATTTGCTTACTGCTAAATAATTTAGCTTCATCTGACTAATGCACCAGTCCATAAGAAATCTGCACAAGAAGCTGCTGATAACACAAACCCTGTGGTGCTGTGAATAAGAAAGATCTGAGTGGCCTGGAGTCATCACAGAGGCAATGCTGGTTATCTGGAATAATGGGACATAGACTGATGGACCACAGGAGAAAGTTTCAGCAGAAACATTCAGGTTACACACTCAGAGTTAGAAGGCAAACATGTTCAAAGGCAAGGTGCCAAGCACTCAAAGGCAGTTGGCTGGAAAATCGAAAGTATAGCTTTATTGGATAGATAGTTAACTGGGAGGAATTGTCACAACCCTGCAGTTCTGTTGATTGAAAAAAAATGCAAGCAGAGAATTGTGGCAAATGAAAAGCATGTCTGTACCATGAGGTAATTGTTACATTGCTCTCTGCACTGACCAGAGCCCGTTTTAACAGAGGGCTGGGGCTGGCTCCAGGCTCCGACGTTCGATGGGAGTCGAGAGAGTGTGCAGAGCTCAGAGCAAAGGCAGAACAGTCCTTCAGTGCCTGGCAGACAAGAGCCAAAGAACCTGGGATTACTGAGTTTAGGAACCGGAGGCCTTGAGGGTGATTTAGGAAGCATCAACACTGGACTTAGACTTCAGAAGAGCCACTCTGTGGAGCAGGATGGGCTGGGTTTGTTGTATTGTTGGTTTTTTCTCTTGGCAAGGACACAAAAAGAACGAACTTATTAAACTTGCAAAGAAGAATTTCCTGACCCAATCAGGATATGAGAAAGGATAGAAGATTTTTCTCTGAAGGAGTTTACAAAGATCAGCATGCCTGTGAATGTAATAGGTTTCCTGGGTCCTTCCTGAAGCTAAGGAATGGAAGGGTCTCAATCTCTTGTCCACTGTGATGTTGGTAATGTGCCGTGTAGGGTCTCCCACCAGGCATGCTCGACTGACATTTTGCCCAACTCCCAGCATCCTGCTGGAAGCTATATACCTTTTCTTCTTCTCAAGAGAACACATGAGATAAAACATGACCAGGGTAATGTCAACTCTTCTTAAACAAAAATAAATAAATGTTTTGTAAGTGTCAGCCTTTTAACCATTATATGTAAAAAGTATCGAGACAGGACGATTTGCATTTATTCAACAAATAATGTGTGTGCGTGTGTTGCAAACTATCTGCCGTCGCAGTTCTCTGTTCTATGGAATGTGATCTGCCTCAAGGCCTGAGTAACCTACGTGAGAGAAACATGTGCAAGCTGAGACACTCAGAAGGAGCAGAGGGAAGCTGACCAAGGGAGAAGGGAGGCAACGCGGCAGGAAGCTTCGTGTGCACCTGGAGGTCGGAAGCTTGCAGGGGAACCCAGATGGAGAAAGAGATCTGAATACAGCACCAGGGCAGTGTAGGAGCTGGTGAGGGAAGAGACAAAGCTGGTATACAGGAGACCAGAATGCATGGGGTCACGTCCCAGGAGGGGGCGGGGCCATGGAAATAGTTTCAGGAAAAGAATGTTAGCAGCGTTATGTTTCAACATGATCATCCCGGTCACTGTGGAATTTCGTTTGATGGGCATTGCAATTAATCTAGACTGAATTTAAATCTATCACTAGTTAAGCTCCCTTGGTTTTAGCTTTCTCTTCTATAGAATAGAGACACATATCCATCTGGCAGGATGGCTATGGGGATGGATTTAAATATTGTATGTAAAATGCTCTCAGAGTGTCTGATACCCTGGTATAGGGCTTCAGTGAGGATCAGTTTTCTTCTCTACAAATTCACAGTGAATTAGCAAATGATAAATGCACTTGACAACAGCACAGAATCAAGTACATTTTTTGCTTGAAAGCAATTATTAAATGCAGCGTCTACAGTCCTCCTAAAGCTGTAGAGACCAGACTAGATTTTCCTTCAATCCTTTAATCATCTTTGTGGTTTTTTTTTTCTTTTTTTTTTTCAGAACTCTCCTCAATTTTTCAAACTTCCACTTCAATTGTGGAGACCACAGCTAGATTAGTCACCGTAGAGAACTCATTATAACTAGATAACACTGTTCAGTCACTTGGGTCAGCCATATAAATTCAGTCAGCCGGTCCCCATCCACAAATAGGTTGTATTCCAGGAGTTCATTAGTAAGTGGGTTGTTTGTAATACAGAAAACCTTTCCCCATAGAAACAGAATTATAGATGGTGGCATGTTTCCCAGCCAGTGCACAAAAATCTATTTAATGCACATGCAGCTGAATCAGGACCTGGCAGTGAGAGTCCATCTTGAGTGAGAGTCCGACTTGCCTAAATCCCAATGGAAAATGTAATCCCAAGGAGCTCTGAGCTGACCCCCAGGCAGGCAACCCTGAGCTCTGTGAGGAAAGCGACAACTGGGGTGACGGAGAGTGACAATCATCTGTAGCAGAATCCTGAAGATCATCTCTTTGCAATGGGCCTTGATTGGCAAATGTGTGGGTATTACATAAGGAAGAGCTCTTTTGCGATAAATACACCCATAATACACTGGATTCTTTATCAAAAATTACCTAAATTATCTTTAATCCTGCAAGAAATATCTTACTTCTGGTACTCCTCTACCCATAATATTCCTGAAAAGACTAATCTTAGACTTTCCGTTTTTCCTGTACCTTCAGAAGATTGTACTCTGACCATGGCCTGACAGGCTGAAAGTGAGAGAACTGGTGAGGCAGCCCTGCCTTTGAGGCTTGCAACACTGAGATCATCTCCCTGCACAACACTGCCTCCCGGTGGAATACTGCAGGCATATCTTAGCATCGCTAAGCCAAACCAAGTATATTCTTGAGCACAGTAACAAGTTCTGTATTCTTCTTTTCAACAAAGAATCTTTGAGTGCTTCCAATGAGTTAGGCCTTGGGAACGCAGAGGCAAATTAGATTTGGTGTTCTCACAGAGTGGTGGGAGCAAGTGAATCAGTGGCTGAAGTCAAGAAGGCAGTAATACCATCAAATTGAAATAAAAAATCAAGATGAGAGGTGGACTAGTCATCCAGGAGTGGTGGTACTGGGTAAGGAAGGGTTTCTGGAGGAGACAAGCCACACTAAGCCTTGAAAGTGACCAGAGCCCCAGGGGCACCAACCAGGAGGCACTGCAGTGTTCCATTCAGTGTGCAGGACATTAAATGCAGCAAAGGTGTATCAAGCATTTGTTTGAGTCATCTGCTTTGGGATGGGTCAGTGTTATCCATGACAAAAGCTGACAGCCTATTTTGTGAACAGACAAGTGAAAATTATATGTTAGTACAGCTTTGTCTATACTAACTGTTTTCAGTGCTTTAGATTTTTTTTTTTTTTAAAGGTACAAAAGAGTGGAACTGGGGAGCTCTAACACTGAACGATATCCTCAGTCCTTTTTTTCTAATTTTTATTTTGAGACAAGGTCTCATCAATTTGCCCAATCTGGCTACAAACTTTTGTTAGTCTTTCCTTAGCACTCCAGTAGCTGGAAGCTGGAATTATAGGAATGTGCCACTGTGCTTGGCTTAGAGTCTGCTTTTTTTTTTTTTTTTAAACTGGAGATTTAGCCTAGGGTTTTATACTGAGCCACATTTCCAACTTCTTCCTTTCTTTTCTTTTTTCTTCTTTCTTTCTTTCTTTCTTTCTTTCTTTCTTTCTTTCTTTCTTTCTTCCTTTCTTTCTTTCTAGACAGAATCTTTTAAATTGGTAAATTTCCCAGGCTGGATTTGAACTCACAGTCCTTCTGCCTCAGCTTCCCAAGTGTTGGGATTACAGGTATGGACCACTACATCCAACAAGATTCTTATGTATTTAAAAATACTATGTGTCTTTGCTTCTTTTTTTCAGGCAGCCTGGAAGGCAGTGGACACTGAGATACTTCTACCCAAAGTAGTCAACTGTCTTCAGTCCTACAGGGAGAAATGGGTGAAGGGAAGCTCACGTGATACAACAAGAACAACAGCCCACAAAGACCATCAAGGGTTGGCAAGGTAGGGCTGGGGAGATAGCTCAGTGGCATTAGCACCTGTCCAGCAAGCACAAGGTCCTGAGTTTGATCCTGTTGTCAACAAGTGCCCTTTCATTGATCAGATCCCCATCTGAAGGTGGATCTTGTCTGATGAGGCGACCAAGATGGAGATGCAGAGAAACATTGCCATCTGTTATGGGCATCTCTGTTAACATCTCTGAGTCCAGTGGCCATGAGAGCAGGTTGTGCACCTGTCCCCTATTTCGGGAACATCTGGACTGGAGACTCTGGCATGGTGGGCAAGTAAACAGCTCGACACAAAATGGTCTGCTTCGGTGTGCTCAAGGTCACCAAGGCTCCTACTGCCAAAAAGCCTGGCCACATCAAAAGGAGCTGGGTGATTTTTCACACACACACACACACACACACACACACACACACACACACACACGTGTGTGTGTGCACATGTTCATTTTTCTTTCTATGAACTGTCTACATTTAGTGTTGATTTTACTAATTGGTGCCAGTCGTTTAAAGACACTAGTCTTTTTCCTGCTGTGGTGCTGCTGGGCCTGCAGGTGTGTGTAGAGCCATGGAGGAGGGTCTGTATTACACAGGATGGGTTTTGTTAAGGTTGTCAAGAATAAGGCCTACTTTAAGAGATACCAAGTGAAGTTTACAAGACAACAAAAGGGCAAAACTGATTACTATGCTAAGAAATGCTTGGTGATCCAGGACAAAAGTACAACACACCTAAATACAGGATGATAGTTCGTGTAACTAACAGAGAGATCATTTGTCAGACTGCTTATGTCTGCATTGAAGGGGATATGGTAGTCTGTGCGGCACATGTACATGAACAACCAAAATATGGTGTGAAAGTGGCCTAATAAACTACTGCAGCATATGGCACGGGCCTGCTGCTGGCCCGCAGGCTGCTCAGGAGGTTTGGCATGGACGGGATCTGTGAAGGCGAGGTGGAGGTGACTGGAGATGAATACAATGTGGAAAGCACTGATGGCAAACCTGGCGCCTTCATGTGCTATTTGGATGCAGGCCTTCCCAGAACTACAACCGGCAATCAAGGTTTTGGAGCCCTAAAGGGTGCTGTGGATGGAGGCTTGTCTATC
>PVJA010024281.1:0-32028 GCA_004027025.1 Myocastor coypus
TGCCAAGCTCTTAATTTATTCATCCACAAATATGTGCTTCCATTCTAAAGAATTTATATAAAGCAACAGAGAAAGAAAGAAATATTCTGGAATGCTTTTAATGCCATGTATGTGTCTATTTGCAAGTCTGCTGCAGTTGATTCCATAATAGTGTTATTTTAAAAGACTGCATTGCAACTAAAATAGTGTATAATCTCCTGAAATAAAAAATAGGCTTCTTGTCAATTTCTTGAATTTATCTCTTATCTCAAATTGCTGAACATGATAGAAAGTAATTTCACATTGGGCTAAAATGAACACCATTTTGTAAATTCAAGTCATACTAATATTGCATTAGGAACAAGACATTTGTTCTGAAACCACTGCCAGCCTTAATGGAAACCAGACACTACTGCTTTAAGACATAACTCACTGAAATCGAATGAAATAATCACCCAATCCATAAAGCATTTATAAGATTTACCATAAAGTACAGGTAATTTTTAATGAAAGAGAAATAAATTCTTTCTTATTATCCCAAACATCATATGCCACAACAATATAAAAATTAAATATGGCACCTGGATGATTTCATCTGTTCATCCACTTGTTCACATAACACACACTCACTTTACAATAGTGAAACCATTATGCTTGTGCATTATTAGTTTTACTGTTATTTAATCAACAAGGCTAAATGCTTTTCCCTTGGGAGATCATTGCCACAAGCAAATCCAGTTCAGAAAGAAGATCGGAAAAGACCCAGTTCTGCTGTTGCTGCTGTTGCTACCCACATACCACCAACTCCATCCAGTGTGGTGCAAAGACTGGTTCTTAAGGGCCAGGGAGATAGCACAGAGGAATAAGTACTTGCCTGACAAATTCAGGATCCTGAGTTCAATCCTCAGTTAAGAAAAAAAAAAAAAAAAAAAAGAAAAGAAAAAGACTGGTTCTTAAAGTAAAGGGAACTATGGCAAGAACTGGGGAGCTTGCTTGACAGTCAGATTTGCTCTTCTTGCCTCTGTGTTGCGCTCGTCCTGCTCCTTTCTTTCCTTTCGTACATTCCTCTTCACCTATCAGACCTTGCTTCTCTGAACTCAAATGATAAACAGCTGGAGTGGGCGACTCAGCCAGGAGAGGAAAGCATCTAGATTGCTACCTCTGGGCCACTACGACAGAGAAGCACAAAAAATTTGGAGTTTGAAAAAGTTGCCAATTCATACTCAGTCTTAAATTTCCAATCAGATAGCTAGCACTTGTAAGGAAAAGTCCAAACATTATAAATAGAAAATATTTGAAGCTTTCTATCAAAACACTAGTGTTCATATAGTAGAGAGGTTTTTTTTTTTGGTGGGACCAGGGTTCGAACTCACGACCTTGCACTTGCCCAGTAGGCACTTGTGCCTCGGAGCTATCTCCCCAGCCCCTAGTAGAGAGGTTTTGAAGCTGAAAATATTGAACAGGAACATATTCTGATTTCTACTGTGCCAAAGAATGTATCAACAGAGCGCAACATCACATTCCGTGAACAAGCTAGTATCTCAGTATCTGCAATAATTTTATTTACTTAATTATTTATTTAATATATTTGTTACATGGTGTCACTATGCACTTCAGACTCATAGTGATTCTCTTTTTTCAGCCTCCCCAGCACTGGGATTACAAGTGTAAGCCACCATGCCCCGACTCAGTGCAGCTCAGTGTGACTGGGTGCAGGGTCCGAGCAGCATGTAGTGCTGGCGATCGAACCCAGGTCCCTATGTTTGCCTAAGTAGGCACTTCATCCACTAAGCTATCTTGCCAGCCCTTTGGAATAATTTTTAAAACAGTATTTGTGAAATTTATAGAATTACCCACCAGTCTTGACTCCAGCATGAAGGTTCTGGCGATATATACTTACTACTTCTTCTTTTAGTTCCTCCTTTACCTATCATACTCATCCACTTTAGGGTACTAGCAAATGGCTTGGTCATATTTTGTGTTCCAGGGAAAATAAAAGACTTGCCAGCCACTTGACTATCCCATCATTAACTGGAAGTTGTGGTCCCACTTCAGAGATACTGGTGTGTGAAAAAATGGGTAGTATCATATCACCTAACATTCTACTAGTACAGCACTTGATGGCCATCTATCCTGTGTTTGTGTGCGTATGCACATGTGTGTTCACTTGTGCTTGTGTGTGTGTGTGTGTGTTCCAGATTTGACTCCAGCACTAAGCTACAAACCTACTGCCTTTTACTTCATTTTGAGACAAGGTCTCACTAAGTTACCTGGTTGGCCTTCAACTTGTGATCCTCCTGCCCAGCTGCTCTAGTGGCTAGGATCATAGGTGTGTACCACAGTGCCTACGTAGCCTGGTCTTTAATTGCGCTTTTACAGGTATGTATGTGCTTATACAATACAATGTGATTTTTATCATTCTTTTTTATATTACTGGCCAGTTGCTACAATTTTGTTTTTTTGTTTGTTTGTTTTGGCAGCACTGAAGATTGAACTCAGGCCCTTGTAGTTGCCTGGTAGGTGCTTATGCTTTTGAGCTATATCCCTGGCTGCATTATCATTTTTTAAAATGTATTATGTATTTGCTTCTAAAATTATTGACTAGATTATATAAGGGGCTTGAAATTATTACTATTTTGAAAATGAAGTCACTGTCAAAAATGTAAAATATATATTAAAGATAATTTGCTTCTGTAACCATGGATATTTTGGGAAGCTGAACTTGTAATCACTGGAATAGTGTTCAGATTTTCCACTTGGAATTATCATGCATATTTGTTAAAAATGAAATTTCCTGAACTTCCTTTTTAAATTTAAATGTATTTGAATGAATATATAAGAACATAAAAAGTACACTGAACATATGAGCTCCTTCTGTTTGAAAGCTACTATACTAGAATCTGAAATTCAAAGATAAATTAAGACTTTATCCCTATTTTCAAATAGTTCACATTCTCACTGGAAAAATGGAACCACCAAACATGAAATAGTAATAAAAGATATAAGAAGGCTATTGATAAAATATTGACTCAAAGAAAGAAGAGATGATTTGATCCTGGGGACCAGAGAAATATCCACATTAGAAGTGTCCCTTAACTTGGCACTTAGAGAATGGATAGAAAAGATTAGAGTCAATAGACAAGGTGGAGAGGACAATAGGCAGAAGATCTGCTTGTTAAAACCCAGAGAGCTTAAAAGCAGACTTGGCAATAGTTTCATTTCTGTGCTTGGGTTTGGATAATTTGAAAGAGAGACTAGGAGGAAATTGAAGAGAACTTTGGAAGTCACGTTACAGAGCTGATGTGCATTCTGTCCTTATGCACTGCAGAATCACTGCATGTTCCATTACTGCTGCAACTGTGATGACTTCCTGAAAATGCAACTGATAACCAGGAAGCATTTAACACAGAGATGTAGTGGTTTGGACTGTATCTGCCAAAATGATGTATTTCCTGGCACCTGTGAATGGGATCTTACTTGGAAATAGTGTTTAGAGATATAATCAAGTTTAAAGTGGGATCAGAATGGAGTCATTGAGGCCTAATCCAATCATCTTTATAAGAAAGAGGAAATTTGGACACACAAAGATGCACATGTGCAGGATGGCATGTGACAACATAGGTGAAGATTAGAGTGCTGCAGACCAACTGTAAGCCCAGGAACGCCAACAGAAGGTGGGAAGAGGCAGGGAGGACCCACCCCTAAAGCCTCAGACAGAGCCTCATTCCTGACAGCTCGGCAGTGCATATCCAGCATCCAGAAATGTGAGAAAACAAGTTTTTATGTATGGTTTTACACTGTCCAAGTTTATGCTAATTTGTTACGGCAACCCTACTAAACTAACAGAATACCTTATAAACAGTGCTTTTTCTCTGGCCTGTTCTTCATAAGGCTGATTAAGACCTACAATATTAGGAATACTATATAATATTGGATGCAGGGAGAGCAGTGAAGAGAGAGGGGGGGTAAGGCATCCCTGGATGGGGCAAGAGTCTCTGAGGTACTAATCATTTCCACTTTCAACCAACTAGTGTTTGGCTTGTGCAAAAGATTTAAGTTTAAGAGAGTTCTGTTTTACCATTAGAAAGTATGACTATGTAAAATTCATGCTCTAGCATATTCTGCATGAGGTATACCAGACAAAGACAGAGAAATACTCACTTCAACATGTTGACAGGTTTGGATGAGCTTAGCCAAAAGGGTCTCCAGTTCTGTGTTCCTCTTAATAAGGTTGGTGAGATTACTCTCTAAATTTTGCTGTTCAAAAAAAAAAAGACAGGAAAAATATCATTCTGTATGCTTTCCTCCTTAGTATACTCAAAATTCCTTATACGCAGGAGAGACATATGTACACTTCTGATACCTCAATGAAATCAATGCGATTTCAGTTATTTTTAGATTTAAACTAGAATTTCTTTCTCTTCCTTTTCTTTTCTTTTTTTCTCTTTCTTTCTTTCTTTCTTTCTTTCTTTCTTTCTGTCTTTCTTTTGTACTGGGAATTGAACTCAGGACTTTGCACTTACCAGGCAGGTACTGTGCTGCTAAGCTATCTCCCTGGCTTTAAATTTAGAATGTCAAAAGTTACATTCAGTGAAAATTTCAGAAATATCCAAATGACATCTTTTTACTTCCTCTCCTTGCACAAAGTTACTTATATTTAACTGAATAATTAGCAATAAATATGTTTAGGTCATGAGGTAGGAAGAAAACTAGTAATTGGATTTTTATTCCTTTATCTGAATCAGAAATAGCAATAATATAAAGAACTTGTTCCTACATCAAATCGCCAACCATTAGACTTGTGAGATTTACCATTAAATGGTCAGGCTGAGGTTAATCTCTTGGAAGAAGGTTTGAACTGAGCAGATACCATCGGCAATATGGCCATTTATAGACATTTATAATAGGTCTTTGTAATGTACATTTACTCAGGCATAGTACATGCTTTGTCTGTCAGTGCTAGATCAAATTTCCCTATACACTGTATTTATACCACAGTCGTGCTTAGGACTAGAGAATTAGTCTCTATTTCTTTAGAGCATCAAATATAAAGTTTCCTGGATGAATGTTGAATCATATTTTCAAACACAAAACCCTTCTGTTCTGGGCAAGACTCAGTAGATTTATCCACTCCTTCATTTCATGTAATGCATCCATCCATCCGTCCGTCCGTCCGTCCATCCATCCATCCATCCATCCATCCAAGTCCTTCTTAAGCTTCTAGACTACATCATACTCTGTGAGAGACACTGGAGATGTAAGTGTAAAACATATCTACTATTCATAGGGAGATGGCTGTGTAATGGGAGAGAGATGTTGTTAAGACTCAAAGGGGGAGTAGATGGCTGCCTGGAAGTTTCTATTTAGTATCAGGGATCAAACTCATGTCCTTGTGCTTGGTAGACTGGCACTTATGCCACAGAGCTCTATCCCTAGCCCAAGATTTCTAAGAAAACAGAAGGCTTCAGCTAGAGGCTGGAATGGGTGGGAGGATGTTTTTGTTGGACAAGAATGGGAATTTCTTGGGAAGATGAAACAGGACAGAAACAGTTCTGAGGAGGAGTTCTCTATGGGCAGGGAATAGCCTGGGGCCATGGTAATATCAGGGAGGTAGGAGAGGCAAACAGTTAGGAAACTATGTGTTTTGCAATATAAATAGTTCTCCAAATAAGCAAAGGTATGGTACATTGAGAAATTACATGAAAAAGACAGTAAATTTTAGATTGCTGCCATCTTAGAAAGGAGGTTTGCAGATTGCAGGTGCTCAGTGGTACAGCAGTTGGCCAGTATGCACAAAGTCAGGACTCCATCTCTCAGATGCAAAACATAAAACAAAACAACAAAGAATCTTGGGGAAGATTTGGAAAATAACAAATTCTGAAAGATGATGGCAGTTCATTTGGTTGTAGCATTTGTGAAGTTTAGCTTGTTCTACTTTTCTGGATTTTTTTTAATTAGAAAGATACTTTAAGGGAAAGGATTTTTTTTAACCTGATGCTTAAAATGGATATGCCAGAATCAGAAATCTTTGGTTATACTTAATCAGGTTAATCTGCATTTGTTCTATTGCCTGCACTTTTTTTTATTTGAGTGACTGCATTTCCGTTCCTGGGAGGTTCTTTGTCACATTTCCCTTTTCTTGGTGAACTGCTTTCTGTCCTGTTCCAAAGATGCAACTCCCTTCGGGATGAGTCATGGCCATTGCTTGGCCAGTTTGCTTTCTGTGAAAGCCTGAGAGAATGTTTTTCTCTGGGTAACTCTCCTTAGACGCACTATAGTTCATCACTAACAACAGTTCTACAAAGCACTGTATATGGTTTCAAACTTAATCCTGAGGGGATTTGACCCTGGAAGATACAAAAACAAACAAACAAACAAACAAGCAAGCAAAAAAAACCCGAATGTTTTGTTATACAGGTCTTGCTTTGACTTGCCCTTGATCACCCAGAAAAAAAAAGCTTAATTACAATGCATGAAACACAGAGCTAGATTGGTGAGATGAGCTTTCGGAGGCTTAGATCATTAGCCTCCAATATTGCAAGCTTCACTGGTGGCCCACTGCAATTGCAGAACATTTGACTGTGTATGTATCTGCTTGCTCTTAGTCCAAAAAGAAGAATTTTCTTTTCCTTTCTTCCTCTTCTTCTTTTTTTCTTTCCTTTCTGTTTCTTTTTTTTTTTTTTTCTTCTTAACATCAATAGGGTAGTGGGTCATGCCCACACACTGTGCTCTGTAAAACTATTGTGAGGACAATACGCAATGTGTCAAGTTTTAAAATAAGAAAATGGAAAAGAAAAAAAAAGTAATGTTGATTGAATGTGTGAATGTTTAATTGTTTGATCAATCTTATATACCTATATGTATTAATCTAAACTGATCTGATGATGAAAATATGTAATATAACCATTGTTAAATTTATACAATAAAAATATTAAATAAAAAACAAAGATGCAACTCCCTTCTCAGTAATTTCAAGGGACTTTGATGTATATATTCTTAAGCTATTTTGAGAAGAGCAATTCCACGTGTCCCTGTGTTTGACTCATGTTTTGCAAGGTTCTACTTTCATGCTGCGTCTTTTCATTTTTGTGTCAAAGTTCATCTGACATGACTTTCATTCTCTGGGCTGTAATTTGGGGATTGATAGAGCCCAGCTGCGTGAGATGCACACTCCCAGGTCAAGACTTGGGATTCTTTCCCCAAAGAGCCCTTGCATGAGACCTCTGCCATGTGCAACTGAAGCACAGATCCTGGATTGACTCAGAGCCACTGTTTCCTTCCATGACAGCTCCATATCTGACTTCGGTGCTAGGAAAGGTGGTACGTGTCTTTCAAGCACATTGTGCACATGAGGGGATTCTTTACTGCTGGCTACATGGCACTTGGCTCCTGCCCTCAGCATTGCCACTGGTGTCCCCAGGCCTCCATCTCATCTCCACCTCTTGGGAGAAGCTGTCCTTCAGTCTCCCCTCACCATTGTGCACTTTCTTTCATTAGAGATCCCTGATGTGTAAACTTTGTTGTGCATTCTTTAACATAGTTTACCTAAAATTCTTATGGGTTAATATTACAGAGAGAGGGCTGGCCAAGTAGTTCAACGGATTAAAGCACCTGGAAGCACCCCCGGGGCACACTGGGAAGGCAGTTGAGACTGGGTGTGGCAGTGCAGGCCTGTAATCCCAGCTCTTGGGAGGCTATAAACAGGCAGAACACTATGAGTCTAATTTAGTAGTGATACCCTGAGCACCCTGTAAAAACTTCCCTAAAAAATTCCAAAAGAAAAATATTGCAGAGAGAGATTTTGCATCCATTTCATCCAGGCTGGAATATCAACAAGAAATCTTCAATCTTGCTTTTGAAACACTCAAAACATGTCAAATATGACTACTTTGAAAAAGAAAATGAACTGTTTCTCACTTAGAAATTGGGCTGCAAGGAAAGGCCAGAGAGTCAGAAAATGAGCCACACAGAATGATTTTTAAGTGCAGTGTAATGATGCTGTGCTTGCAACAAAGAAAAGGGCTGCTTTCAGACCTATTAACAACAACTCTCCAGCTCCCCTACGGGGAAAAAGCCTAAAGTTTTTCCACTGTTTAGGTTAAATGAACTGGTAAACACTTTATGGGAAGAGACTAGTAAATAATTCTGAGGGGTTTCATTAGTGTCCTTGATTTAAATATGATAATTGAATGGTATCTTAGTCGGCTTCTTCTGCTTTGTGAAACTTAGGGAATCTTTTTTTTCTTTTTGGCTGACCCTTCACAGAAGGAAATTTGTAGGGAAATACATCATCTAACTGTTTACAGTTCAATTGTCATAGGTACAACTTCTCTAAAGCTAGTTAGTATGAGAGCCAAATAAATGCAATCCAACATGTTCAGATTTTACAACATCTGTTACTTTCCTTCCCTTTATTAAGTATGCATCATGTATAAAATCTGTTTTTAATCAATTAATACATAGACGAAAGCCTGTGGTTTAAACACTTTGACCTATGCAGATCCTTTGGGGTTCTTCAAATTTAAATAGAACAAGTGTGACTGAAGTCCACAAAGAATTACTGAGTCAGTGAGAAGTATAAAATAAAGAGAAACTAAGCTCAGAGAGAAACACTAGTACCAAAGGGGCTGACAACACTTAGGAAGAGCATCTGGGTAATGGGAAGGTAACAAAATGCAGACTTCCCTAAGCCAGGCATCTATATGCTCCCACAGCAGGCACTACTCTGGAGGCATTTATGGAATTTCACTCTATCATGAACATTGTGTGGTGGGCAGCAGGGTCTATAGCCTCTTGATTTTGATTGAACATTGTGCAAAAGAAAGAACTTTCTCTGGTGTAAAAGCTTAGGGACTAAGTTGATATAAGTATCTACTTGTGTATAGAGATCTAAAAATTATTTTTCTAAATTTTTATATGCATTTCAATGAGTAAATAAAATAGCAATGAAATCATTTCAAAACAGGTAAGTAGGACAGTTACAATAATTAATATATTGCATATTGTTGTCTTCATAGTAGTCATTCAGAGGACATGATGTCTTGTCTAAACACTATTAGTACAAATCTTCTCATTGAACTCAGAGAAAATAGCAGTATATCTATTCTATATTATGTGTGTGTGTATATATATATATATATATATATATATATATATATATATCACTACAAGATGGTCTTTTATTTATATACCCCTTTGCTATTTTGTTTTGTCAGAGATGGGTGTTCCATTGCTGTTAGAGAAGCTGTATTTGGAGAAGTTTTTAAAGGACTTTTTCATACTTGATGCCATTTCAAATGTTGTAGGCACTTGAATTCAGCGAAATAACCCAATATAGTCCAATAGTCCATAATAGTGGTGGGTTATCAGCAGAAGTGGCAATGTTGGAAGCTGTTGACTTGAGCTCAGCATATTAATATGGCATTATTTTTTATACGTCATGGTTATACTTTTCTGTTGGATGGTAAAAACCATCTAACATAAAGCAAGACCTATATAACAAAAAAATGTAACTTTTATATCTGACTAGGTCAGTCAAATCCCCTGAGGATTTACCCTGAAACATGGCCATTGCTTCACCAGTTTGCTCTCTGTGAAAGCCTGAGATAATTTTTTCTCTCTAGGTGTAAAGTTGTGAAGTATTTTATTTATGTATTTATTTTTGCTGACTCACGCTGCCTTAAGGGCAGGTCTGGTAGGGCAGGTGGAGCTGGGGATAAAACTGCAGTCCCCCTCACCTGAGTGGGTTTGCCTAAGCAGGTGCTTAAACAACTGAACTGACACATTAGCCCTGGGTGTCTTAAAAAGTTCTACAGCATGCTAAAACATTAGTTTTAATTTGTCACCATCAAACTTCAAAATATGTACAACTCTGTTTCAGGCTGAGCTTTCTGGAAAGCCATGGAGTGAAGCGTGATAATATAAGCAAGGAAAGCTAGGTAACTAAGTTCGTGGTTGAACTTTCTGGAACAAATGACAATGCACACAACCTAGGCTTTTGTCATCTATCCACAATGAAAGGATAATGAACAGCCACTGACATGTACTACTGTTCAGCTCCTAGGAGAAAATTAACACATATACCAGGCAACTACACAGATGTCTGCTAAAATTGTAGATTTGAGGCTAAAACATCCAGCTTGATTTCAGTGCCATAAATGAGAAGGACAGACATCATTCTCTTAGTTGGTGACATTTCTTTCCAAGACCGCAGCCTTTCTGCCCCAGGGCTATACCAGACTCCAGGCTAGCAGGGAGGCTGCAGTATTGGGGCGAGTCAGGGATGGCTGATGCCCCTAGGAGACAACCTCCCCTGGAAACCTCTGTCTGCTGATGGATGAATGCTACAGCTTCTTTACCTGGGTGGGACCACTGCAACGCTGGATCTATACAATCCTCACTAGAGCCACACTGGGAGGGAGTGTGTGAGTCCATAGCAACAACTCTGTCATTCATAGTCCTTCTTTCCACTTCCATCCTTTCTGTTTCCTATCCCTTCCAGGTGCTTCCTGGTTCACCTCCCAATTCAGATTCTCAGAGTCCGCTTCTACAATAACCGATATAATATTATTTCCATAGACAGCTGAATGCATACTTTTGGAAAATTCCTCCTGTGAGGAACAGTTGAATTTAGAATTTTTCGTTGGGTTAGAAAGATATTTGCAAATATGAGAGACCATTTCCTCCATTCCCTTATTTACCTTCTCTCCAAGTTGTTCTAGAGACCACAGAACCTCCAGATTCCAGGCTCTAGAGCAGTAATAACAGCAGAAATGTGATGTGAGTCACAGACTCAGGTCATATCATTTCAATATGTAATACAGTAATACTTCAGGTCATAAACACTTGTGCGCACATACAAGTCAGTTCATAAACAGAAATGTTTGACAAAATTCTGCTATTGTTCAGGAACTCCACATCAGGGAGGGGCACAATAGTGACCTCATTTCCCAAACAAGGAGCACAATGATCTTCCCCCAAGTCATGGACTGAATTAAGCCCATGAACCAAGGTACCACTGTAAATATCTGAAAGTTGTTGGGCTAATTTATACTATTTTTATTTGTTCTTACTCTCTGTGGAATATGATGTTTTACACCTTCAACACATTGAAATCCCACCATCTACACGTGGCTAGGTACTGAAAAGTGTAGCATGTGTGTTTAGAACAGGAGTCAGCTACATTTATCTGTAAAAAGCTACTTAGCAAATATTTTCAGCTCTGTTGGCTTTCTGCGCTAAGTCACACTAATTTAATTCTGTTGCTGTTTGATCATAAAAACAGTCATAGCAGTATGCAAATGAGCAGGCAGGGTTGTGTTCCAATCAAATTTTATCTATAAATACAGATAGAAAGATTCACCCATAACTGTTTGCCAATCCCTGGTCTCCACATGTGTCACAGCAGGTTGCTGTTATTGAGAGCTCTAAAAGATTCCACTGATGTAGAAGAAGAAAGCCAAAATGCTGCCGTTTTCCAAGCCACTGAGAGACATATGCCTGCTCCCATCTAACACTAATCTCTGTCTACAACCCTTTATGTAAGTCTGAAACAGATGCCACTCCATGAGATTTTGAGACGATTCTTCCATATAAGACATCGAAAGGGCTGTTACCTATGGCTACACAGATTAACTTGATAAAAAAAAAAACAAACAAACAAACAAAAACTCAGAGAGCCAAGGGCCAGTGAGATAGCTCAGTGGACTAAGCACCTTCTTAGGCAAGCGCAAGGAGTGGGGTGCAATCTCTGGCACTACATGCCTTGCTTCCCCACCTCCAAGCACGCTGAACTGGCCACCAAGACTGGGTATGGTGCTACACACCTGTAATCTCAGCACTGGGAAGGTTAAAAACAGGAGAATCAGTATGAGTCTGAGCTGCATAGTGAGACTCTGTATTGAATACATTAAAAAAAGATTATAAATCTCTTTTTCTCAGAAAAGCAATATTTTAAAAAAGGGTTTAAATCTTTAAACCAAAATGAGTCATAGGGACCATAAATCTCAATGAATGTTGACACAACTATTTGATGCTAGGAGGTCTGTAGGCTTCCTCATCTCCTAACCTAAATGGGTAACTCTTTTCTCTTAGTGTTCAGTCTTATAGACGCACCTATTTCACTACTTCCCAAACCCTCATGCTATGCTCCAGCCATTCTGAGCCCGCTCTTCCATGGTGCTACATCTTCCTAGCACTATGTGTGGGCTTGTGCCCTTCATCTGGCTGAACTACATCTGCACAGCAGTAACTCCGCAACAAAAGGGATAGCAGAACAAAGCCATAGTATGTATAGAATATCTGCAGTATACTCAGCATGGTTTAGTTGCTTCCCACTACATATTCTCCAAGTATTTCTGAGGGAACACTTAACATGGGAAACTGAACGTTCACTGATAACTCTTCTGTAAGCAACTAATCAATTAATTTACCAGTTAATATTAATATAGATTGGGAAAACAACACTTGCTACCCCTTAACTCTTTCCTCATTTGCAGAGTTGAGGCTCAATCAAACAAGAGGGCTTTGATACTTTAGAAGTATTCATAAGAAGTGTTATATAACTCCATTCAGATCATAAATAAGACTTCTGGAAAGACAAATACAACAATGTTAAACAAATTCTTAGAAACACAGATTTATATAAATAGAGAGACAGCCTATCATAGATTTATCATAGATATGTCTATTTCAAATTCTCAGATGAGACCATGCTATTCCTAGCCTTAATTTATTATGCAATTGTTTCACTCATGCTTTTATTCTGTAAGGAGAAAAGGTACAATAACATTCACTCCTGAGAAGGCTGACAGCTGTCACTTAGCTGTGCTTGAGCATTCCCTAGGAGCCTACTGTGAGTAGAAGCTTGGTTCCTAGAGTGGCGTGGTAAGGAAGTGTCAGAATTTTTAAGAGACATGGCCAAGCAAGCAGTGCTTAAGTTACTAGAGATTTTCCTTGGCAGGTAGGTCTTATGGGATTCTGGCAATTCTCTCGTGAGCATTGTTGCACAATCCTGAGTTTGTCTGTTCTACTTTAAGATAATAACTTCAACATGTGCTTCTATCATTTCCGTGCATCATCATCCATAACGTTCAAACCAAAACTAAGTGAATGAAGCTGTCAGGTCCTTGAAACTCCAGAAACTTTTTCTCTTTGTAAAGTTAGCCACTTCTGATATTTTATTATGGTGACAACAAACTGACCAATACAGTAAGGTTTTATTAAGTATGCTCTTCCCCAACAGAAAGCAGTACTACCCCTCCCACTATTGCCACCAAAGACAAATATGAACAATTCAAGGTGATTTTTTCAAAGGTAAGGATGGATGGTGGCAGATTCAACTTTTAAGTATTAACTAAAAAATTATAAGTCAAATTTGTGAAAGATAAAGTTGTATGAGTTTTTGCTTAAAGAATGAGGCTGCCAGCTATAGTGGTGCATGCCTATGGTGTAGGATATCAGGAAGCTGAAATGAGAGGATTGCAAGTTAAGAGTTTGGCCTGACAACTACATTAAGACCTTGTCTTAAAATCAAATAAAGAAGCAATAAGGATGTAGCTCAGTGCAGGGTTCTATGTTAAATTCTAAGTATCATAGAGGAAAAAAAAAAGAGAAAAAGGAAAAAGGGGCTGGTGAGATAGCTCTGCCACACAAGTGCCTGACTGGCAAGTACAAGGTTGTGAGTTTGAACCCTGGTCCCACATAAAAAAAAGGAAAAAGACTGAGGATTTATACAAAAAGGGTTTATAATTTTTCTTATCATTTTGTTTTCAATGTATGCATTTCTACTGTATTTTCATAAAGCAACCATCATCCTCCTTTGTGCTATGTATTTTTACTGAGATTTGTTTGAGCTGATAACTTCACAGTTCATAGTGAGGTGGTTGACTTTACACCATTCTCAGTAGGAGCCTTCACACATGAATATGGACACCAACAGAGAATAGTAAATCCAACTTAACAGATGAGCTTTGTACTTCTGTGTATAGCAATACCCAATCAAATAGCAAGGTAAGCAGACAAATGACCCTAATTTTCCCTTCGGAGACCTGTACCTAAGAGTCAAGTTGCTGCAATTTAATGACTTGTCATTGAACACTACTATTAAAATGTATGCTTGAAACAGGAGATTTCAGTAATTCCTTTTGGGTTTGCCCATGTCTTAAAGAATGTTTGCTCTTATTTTGAAGTCAGTACTTCAGAATGTCTTTAATGTATAATATTAGGTCTGGATACCTTTCAAGGCAAACAGAGATCTGGCTTGTTTCATTTCATAATGTTCAGAGTGACGTTTAGGAACTGTGTTCAGAGCTGGGATACCCAACACCACCACTCTAGCACCATCAGGATACAGACATATTGAGTGCCACAACCTGTATATTTTTTTCTAAGGTACTTTAATCACAATCTGTAATATGAAAACACACTTGTATTAACACATGCCACCTGCATAAAAGCATAAATTCCTTATATGTAACTAAATGCTTAAGATATTTTAATTATATTGCACGAGTCTGGGGCTATCTTCAGGTTGAAGTCATGACAGAGTACAAATATATGTAATTTATTTTGCTTTAATTTTTTAATGCCTTTTTTCATTGGTTAGAATAGTTACTGATTCCAAATACCCTGCCAAGACAGGCTGCCCAGGGAACTTCAAAAACCTAATAAAACACAATCTGCATACAAATTTAAGTCTAATGTTCCACAGACTACAATTTAAGTCATTTTGATATGTGATATTGTATTTACCTTGTCAAGTTTTATTTGAAATTTCTATATTAACATCACAGAATCTGCTCCATGTATTAATAAACTCTATCACCAGGAGTTCAACGTTTATTTTTCTAATGTGGTAGCAACAATATATGGAGAACATTTTAAAAACACTGTTCATGCTGTAGAAGAGTTTTCAATTTAAATGGAGGTAAACATATCACTGTATAGTTATACTCATTAGTGACAATTCTAGCAGATTCATGATGACCAGGTGCTTCCAGGTATCAGAGGTACAAATTGCCTTTTTTGTTCACTTCTCATCCTTAGCTTCATTACTGCCTATAACAAGAGGTGAGCAACTGACGATTAAATGTGCTTGTCAGTTTTGAAAATCAATGTCAAGTGAACCTGTACTGCCAGGATTCTTAGAAATTCTCCTACTATGGAAATTACTAAGGTGACTACTGAAAAATCCCTAAAACTAGGAATTCTATTCAACCCACCTATTCCTCTTCTAGGTATCTTCCCCAAAGTTTTGAAGATAACATAGCACAGTGATCTACCCAGAGCCATGTTTACAGCAGCCCACCCATGGGTGGTAACTCCTGGAAGTGGCTTAATCTCCACTAACAGTTGAAAGGATACAGTAAATGTGTGATTTATACACAATGGTGCACTACTCTGCCATAGAAAGGATAAATCTGAATCATTTGTAGGAAAATATATTCACTCTGAGATCATAATATTAAATGATATAAACCAGGCACACAAGCCTAAATAGCACATAACTTATGAAGAACACAGAGTATAAATAAAGAGCAAAACAAATGCTAATAGGAAACAGAGGGACAAATCATCTGTAAAGAGGATGACACAGAAATAGGGTAACAGGACTAAAATGAATGAAGATACGTTGAGTACACATATGAATTCCTAATATGAATGTAAATGTTATGTCTCGCAAACATGTACTAACAAAATTTTAAAAGTAATAGTCTCAGTTGCAAAACTGAGGCCTAGAGAGAAATTCTTCCAAGATTATGACTTGAATGCTTATCAGTGGAATACATAAGAAACATTTAGTGACATTCTGACGTCAGTGTAGAAGCCATGGACAGGCCAATTTGGCGGTGTGCCTGTTGCTCTCTGCCTGTTTTCCTATGCTTAATGTCTGTGTCCTCTTCCACACAGCCCTGGGAGCTGCCACAGCCTACCAACAGTGGCCACTTACTTGTGCATGAACAGTTATGCAGCAAAACAGATAAATCTCCTTTTAGTACATTACTGAGGTGAAAGACTCACAAGTTGGAAATATATTTGGGAATATACTTAATCTCTTAAACCAGAGTCTGGCAATTTGTAGCCCACAGGCCTTAACTTATACTTGGGCTGGCTTTGGCATAGCTTGCTAGCTAAGAATGACTTTTATATTTTAAATAGGTTTTTAATGAAAAGAAGAATAAAATTTGTGACACGCGAAAAATATAAAACATTCAGATTTCTGAGTTTATAAAGTCTTATTGGAAAACAGACACTCGCATTTTTTCATATCCTATCTATGCCACTGTTGTGCTACAATGACAGAGCTGAGTTCTTGCACCTGTGAAGGCAAAAATATTTATTATCTGGCCACTTCCTGAGAATCACTCTCCTTACTTAAAAACCAAACAAAGCTCTTTCTTTCTTAACATTCCAACTACTTTTTGTTAGTTTGTGTACAGCATGTTTTCTGTTGGTTCATGGCATTTAAAATTTTAGTATAATTCAATTCACTTCACTGTTTCGACCTCTCCCATGGGAGTGCAGGAGTACATGTCAAACTCCAAAGATTCAAACACTCAGGTTTCTAAAGGAGAACTTTTCAGTTCACCACCAAAACAATTTGTAGCTCATGCTACACAAAAGTCACTTTGAATCATGAGTGAAATACAATGACTGAAGAATTTCCTGTTTCACTGGTGTCTTTTGTTTAGAGGATGAGAAAATATAGGCAGAGGAAAATGAACAAAATATAAATCTGATCTAACCGAGGTTACTATAGCACGAAAATGATCAAGGGTTAGTTGCGAAAGTGCTGCTTGAGGATTACTCCATTATTTCCACTCTGTGCATAAGGATATAATGTATTGGGCTATAAGTGTGCATGGAATGTAGAATTACTCATTGCTTGCTGTCCCCACCAATTCTATTTCCCCAAGTATCTTTTTCTTAATCATAAAATATACCTTTAAGGAAGATTTAGAGCACCGCATAATTAATGTCTATAAAATCCCCTGATATTGATGGATGTCACACTTGTTGTTTATATATGTCGCTTCAAGCCTTACTTCCTCTATCACTCAGGGATTAAATAATGCTGATCTTATCCCTTTTCCTTCCATCTTAAGTAGATGATGACATTTCCAGATACTCATTAATGAACGTCTTCTTGCTGTCCTACTTAAACAGGATTTTAACTGATACAGTCAAACCTCTTTACTAGACCTGAATGTCAAATTAGTCTCATAATGGATAGTTAGTCTTAGATAGGTGAAAATGTATTTTTACTTTTCAGATACTTGGGGAAAATCGAATCTTTTTCTAAGGTAGCATTTTTTTTCATGTCAATTGGCCTGGATATTCCAAAGACATTTCAACCTAAAATAGTAAAACTGAATGATATCATACTAGGATTTGCTTTGTTTCTATAGTGATATTTGTCTTCCAAATTTTTAAGATTTAGAGGAAAATGCCTTTTTCTTAGCAGCTGCTGAAATGATTATTAAAATTCAATACATGACCGGCTTTGTTCTTGAATTTGTGGTATTCGCAGGAAGGGTTCCTATTTTTGCCCAACATTCACATCCCCACAAGGGTGTTGCAAAAAACTATGTAAAGTCAAAGAAGGTTACACTCACAGGCTTAAAAACTAGATTAAAATTCCATTCTATTCAAAGTGGATCTGGTCTGTTAAAAATTTACAAAATCAATGTTATGTAAGAGAATTCCCCTATTGGGATAGCCTACAGAATCAAAGAAGAATATGAAAGCATGCCATTGTTTTTCAGCCCTGAGTAACCTTCAAAGACCTTCGCCTGAGGTTTAGAAAGTTTGAATCTCGAATTCTTTCAATTCACTGCATCCTTTGTTCTTGAACTTCACCATCTTTTCTCAGCCTTTAGGAGGACTGATTTTGTTTGTTCAACCTGATTCCCATTGAGTTGAAATTGAAGACATTTCGAAGGTAGTGAATAAAGCAAGATGGCTGTCCATCAAGCAAGTGGTTACCTCCATGCACAGTTTAATCACCTTGGAGACACCAGTTCTCAACCAGACAGTCTCAACTGAATGCCAGCTCTTTAGAGAAGTCTAAAGAGTGGGCAAAGTGTGGGGATTTCGTTTTTCATTATGGGCAATGGAATCCCGGGCTTTCTCACTGAGCTACATCCATAGCCCTTATCTGGAGAAGGCCTCAGCTTCCTACAGTGCTCAAATTACAAGCTTGCACCACCGTGGATGCTCAGGCAGTAAGATTTTAAAAAGCTCTTCAGGTAGATCCTAACATACAGCCAAGTTTAAGAACTATTGCTCACTATGGAGAAACAGGTTCTGTGATACAGTGTACAGAACTGAATGATTTGTTTCATCAACTAGTTTTACACTTCAGCATAGGTACAGACTAAATATTATACCGAGTGTCTCATGCATTTATGTAAGTATAGGAACAAAATAGATAGATGTATATAGAAATGTGAGCTTATGTGAATTTATCACAGATAATCCCCAGGAACTGTGCCCATCAGGGAAATACAGATTGTTGCTGTTAAGAAATTTAACAGACCTTTTTAATGTGAAAAATATGTTTTGTTGAATCATTCAAGCATTCTTAATGTCTAAAAAGAACTCTTGAATACTTAACTTCATACACCAAAAAAAGTACTTGTATCATATAAATATTGTCCTTTGGTTATTTCAGGAATATAACAAAAGTATAACCCAAATGTTTATAATCCAATAATATTTGCATACATTAAGTGAAATATTTATGGAAATATGTTAAACTCTGATAAAAAAAATAATAGATTTACTATCCTGTGCAGAGAAGTTCAAAGGTCAACTCAGACAATACAATTCCCCTGAAAACTAGGAACCTTGGTAGTCTAAATGATAAAATGCAAATATTTGCAAAGGTAGAATCCAGAGCAATAACATAGTGTTGTTTCTTTGATTGAGAACTATGTGTCTGAAATTCTTTTTCTGGTAAGTTAATTATTTAACTAGCAGTGCTTTACAAAAAATACTGAGCCATTTTCCTAAGAGTTCAACTGTGTAGAGATGACCAAAGACAACTTAAAGTTCATTGCATTTGAGAAATGAAAGACCTCTTATTTTCCAGAATATATTTTAGTTGATGTATAGAATGTTTTGTTAACTAGTCAAAGTCAAAGAATAAAAACAAATCACCCTTTGCACAAGCTATTTGCTGTTAAGCCAGTGAGAGGAAACTGTCCAATAACCAGAGAATCTGGAGGTAAATCACCAGTTATAAAAACTAAAAGTTACCAAGTACCATCTTTTTCACAGGGCCTGAAAGGTAGACAGGAAGTTTTTAAAAATGTAGTTTGGAAAAGGGTCAGCCAGATAGCTTAGCAGATTAAATCACCTGTTTAGGTTTGACCAGCAGCCTGCCATGCAGGCCCTGTCCCAGGGCAACTGCGACAAGGTGTGATGGTGTGCACCTGTAATCCAAGCACTTGCGAGGCTGAAAACAGGAGGATCACTATGGGTCCAATCTACATAATGGGACCGTGTACTAAAAATACATGTGTTAAAAAAAAAGTTAGCTTGGACCAGCAGTGGTCCTGGGAGTTGTTAAGAAATACAAATTGGACTCTACCCAGCTCCTGACTCCAGCTCCACAGTAGGGTCCAATAAGCCATGCTGTAATAAGCCATCCTAAGGCTTCTGATGAATGCCAAAGTTTGAGACTTATCAATATTCAACATCCTCCAGTGAGTGTGGGTTTCAAACTTTTCTTAGATTTGCAAAATGAAATGAAAAACCAGAGAAGCTAAAGGGTAGCTAAGCAGGCCCTCTGTTGCTCTTTCTACCTTCCATTCCTGTTGAGCATTTTGTGATCCTGTTACTTATCCAGTCTTGTTTTCAGGCCCCAATGTCAGGCTGGTCCCATCTTCTTCAGTCTCCCTGGTGGACCAGAGACATAAGGGAAGAAGGAGAGCACCACAGTAGAGGGAGGAATGTGGTGGGGCTGGAGAATCTGAGATGGGACTGGGGAGGAGCCAATGTCCTATCCTAGCAGGTTGGAGAGCAAGGATGAAGTGTGTCTTGATTGTCTATGCTTTCTACCATATCATTGCCAGCAATTTTGAATTCTTTTTTTGAATACAAATACATGCATATATATATTTGGAATGTTAAAAAAAAAGAAAAAAGAAACTATCGATAAAGGTGTTCCATTGCATTCTTAAATATTTGATTTTTAAAACGTTTTTTACCACAATCCCAGCACTAAGGAGGTTGAGGCAGAAGGATAGTTGCAAGTCTGAGACCAGCCTATGCTATAAAGTGAGCTTAAGGTCAGCATGAACTACATAGCAAGACCTTGTCTAAAAAGAATAAAAGAATGAAATTTTTTTTAGTTTTGTTTGTTTTATATTTTGTGCAGGGTCTCCCTATGCAGCTCAGACTCTTAGTGATCCTCCTATTTTCAACCTTCCCTGTGCTGGCATGCACCACCATGCCCAGACTCACTTGCCAGCTCTGCACAACCAGGGGCATGGCCAGCATGGCATGTGGTACCAGGGATCAAACCCTGGTCCCTGTGCTTGCCTAAGCAGGCGTTTAGTCCATATCTTTCCAACTGTCAAAAAAATTTTTTTAAGTGGTATTGAAGGAGGTAGAGGACAGCCCGCAAGTGGAAGACCCAAATTTATCTGTTTATGATGAAAAATAATGCCCGTGGCTCATCTGTTTGGAGTTAGTTTACCTCTTCAAGTTTGGCTAGACATAACACATATAAATCTGAAAGCAAGTATGTGAAACACTTATCTCAGAACTTTTTAGAGTGACTTTAATCATTTCTATACCAAATACTTGTGGCTTTGACCTTGGCCCATCACTGTGTTAGGATATTTTGGAGAGGTATATGTTAATATATGCCATTACAGACAGCTAAATAATGAGAAAGTGATACAAAATCATATAAAGGTGTTGTGGCTTTCTACACGTCATTATCTTTCTCCAATGTATAATTTTTACTTGGATTAAGTGCAATTTAGAGTATAGCTAATGAGAAAATTTTCAAATCAAATCTATTTCTGGCCATTAAAGGCAGAGTTAAGCACTGCACAATTTTTACTATAAGAACTTTGTCATCAGAACACACTGTTTTATCTCCAGCTATGATAAAACAGCCATGTCATGCATATATATCTCCTCAGCAAAAAAATATTCTTCACTGCTCCCACTTTTTCCTCTGACCTAAGCTGTGGTCTCTCTTTACTGGTATGACATCAACTGCTAGTCCAGATGATGCCTTGTTATTTTCAACTTAACTTTCTTACCTACATTATCTGTGTCTTTGAAAGTCATTCCATCTTCTAGCTTCACAAAGCATATCACTATCCTTCACACTAAAATTCCAACATTATCTTAGCCTTGGACAACTCCTTCATGCCTCCTACACAATCACTCTTGAGAGGGATTCTAGTTGGTTTTTAAAAGATCCTGACTTTAGCCTTCCTCTCTCTTCTCAGGGTTACCATCTTCTCTGAAGAAACACTGGCTTTGAGCCCAGCCAAGTGGGTCCACACAGGACCTCCAGTGTAATCTACCCACTGATCTCATATTACCATACCTTCCCAATCTCAAAACTCCAAACCTTGTTCACCCTTTAAGGACCCAGTGCAAGTTCCTGCATTGGCATGCAAATTCCTCAAAACTAGAGTAGGTTAAGAACTTTCCCAGTAACTGCCAGCTTTAATTACCATTGTACAGCAAAATGAACATTCAACTTGAGGGAAACTGGTTTCTTTCTTGAACAATGACTGCTGTGTCCATTATTCATTGCTTTCAAGCCCTCAGTTGTGTCTTTCCATTAGCCTAGAATTTTTCTTCTGCTCCGGCATGTAAGCATCTTGCACAGAGCTAGCTATACAAATCGAGTGCTGCTTGGTAAGAGAATACATGAATAGTAATGCAACTAAAGATTTCTTGACAACAGAAGTCATGCAAAGCTAAATCTTAATTCCATATCAAAATTGGATAGAATTAAATCCTATGGTTCTGGAGAAGTCAGTATACATTTGAGACATCAAGCCACAGCTCACTGTATTATAAAAACACTGATTAAATTAGTTTCAGAAACTGCTTTCTGGTCAAAGAGCTACCTACTGTAGAACAGACCATGCAATAAATCTTAAAGTATATGTGCTGACAGGTATAAGATGATTTATTGAATTGTGAAACATTACTAAGAAATATATACTTTCTTCCAACACAGTATTATTTTATTAACACAAGTAATTTAAGAGGAAACCATACTATTAAAATAATAGCAACCTCTTTTCATACATCTTTAATTCTACATATTAAAATGATCCAAGAATGAAATCATTAGATGGTGCTACTGGCTCTAGATCAGACAAATGACTTAATGAGCCACCTTCCCATAATAAAGCTCATCTCTGTTAATAATCGAAGAATGAACACTACCTTTGACCTCTAATATCGCTTTAGTCCTATTAGCACTGGAAGTTTTAGTTTTTTATCTGACTGTTCTTTGCAGTGCTATTCTCTTTTACATAATGATAACTACTAAAGAAATCAAATCTTCCTTATAAATTGAGATTCTTACAATAAGGAAACTTATTACGGCAATTACCACAACAAAACCAAACAAAAAATAATCGCACATTTAAGTATCTCTTCATAATTAAATTTAATTATGATGGTCTCCTAAATTCCACTTACTAGCTTCCTAAAACTTAATACTACCCATAGCTATGGTTTCCTCAAAAAGCAATCAAAACTTTTAAAAATAAAAAAAATGCTGGTTTAATGAAAACTAAAACCTTTGGTGCTCAGAATACACAGGTAACTCAACATGTCCTAGGAGAGTTTGATACAATTACATCATGATATTATATGAGGAATAGCTTTGGGTTGTTCCAATAAGAAAGGTATATTTTGCCTTGTCAAGTTATTATTACAGAACCTGATACTCCTGCTTTTGGTCTCCAGCTTCCAAGGAGTAGTATGCATCATCTTACACAAAATCCTAGATCTAGAAAAGAATCACTTGTGAGCCCACTGTACATTACAGTGTCAATGAAATTTCATTGGATTGGTACAGTTATTTCTTTGGATTGGGAAGAGGATGAAAGATGCATGGTTTTCTGGTTCAATGTGGAATGCAGATTTGTTTGCATGAATTTTAATGACCATTTAATTTCTCAGACTTTACAGGGAAAGGCTCAGTTATCTCAAACAGTAGAACTAGGAAGTCACTTAATTACTTTCCTATTATAAAGATATCAGGTTCATTGGTGGGTCTCTGATCAGCACAGTGAATATGGGCTTTGTTTGGTGGGAATGGAAAATTAGATGGGGACAGACCCCTGGATATTTTTTTTTGTGGGACTGGGGTTCAAACTCAGGACCTTGCACTTGCCAGGCAGGCACTTGTGCCACAGAGCTATCACCCTAGCCCCCTTGAACCCTGGATATTGGTGCAGACCTTTGGAGAGGACCTGCCCAGGGCTTTGCAAAGTTTCATTATCTGGGAAATCTTTATATTTTGAATAGTGCCAAGTATTTATGACAGCAGGAGAAAGAGTTCTGCCCATGGCTTTAGTTTGTGCTCTGCTTTGTACATAGTTTGAATGCCCCTAAGGAATTATTTGTTGAAATTTAACCCTTATTGTGAGAAGGGGATACTTAATCTGACTATGATATTTAAAAGTGTGATCTCGAGGAGGTGGTTAGGATTAGGTAAGGTAACCAGGGTAAAGCTTCCATGATTGAATCCTGGTGGCTTTATAAGAAGTGGAAAGATGTACTAATATTGTTTAGACAAGATATGATGTGTGCATCTTGTTCTCTGACAAACTAGTGTGAAGACAATAATATGCAATGTATTAATTAGTGTAAACATCCTACTAACCTGTTCTGAAACTGTTTCATTGCCATTCTTTTTTCTCATTAAAATGAATAAAAAAAGCCAAGCGTGGTGGCGCACGCCTGTAATCCCAGCACTCGGGAGGCTGAGGCAGGAGGATCAGTGTGAGTTTGAGACCAGCCTGGGCTACAAAAGTGAGCTCAAGGCCAGCCTGAACTGGATAATGAGACCCTGTCTCAAAAAGACAAAAAATAAATAAATAAATGAATAAAATAAAATGAATAAAAAATATCTAAAAAAGGAAGTGGAAAGAGAGCAGATAAAAATACACATACAACCCCTTTATTTTGCTTTGTGATTCCTTGTGAAAACTTGGGAATCTGCCAATCAGAAGCCTAGCACCAGATGCAGCCCCCTTAGAGCTTGCACCTCCAGAAGAGAACCATGAATCAAAATAAATCTTTTTTTTTATAAAGTACTCACGTTCAGGTATTTCATCATAGTAACAGAAAACAGTTTAATTCATTCTATTTTCTTGACTGCTAATATGCCACACAAGCGGCTCTAGCTGTTACATGCAGAATGCTCGTAGCATGAGGTTTACAATGAAACTAGCTTAATTACAGTGTCTGATGCTTGGCTTCAAAGTGTGAGTGTCAGTCTGTCTTTGATCATCTGAGACCCGACACCTCATCCTTGGAGTCAAAGATCAGGAGGGTCTAATATTCCAATTTAGATTTTTCCATTAAAATTGACTCCCATCCAAATAGTCATTTTGATGAACATTTGATGAAACTCACTAGTGTCGGTGTTTTTTAGTAACACATATTGACAGTCTCATTGGCTTTCTAGCACTAGAGATATATAGGCAGCAGTACTCATGTAATGCCTCAAAAGAAAAGCATCATTAGAACAGCACCCATCTATATCTTTTTAACTCCATTGTTTTCAAAGTAGTGAATACACTTTTTGCTGCCTAATAAGAGTCTCAAAAATATTTACTAAAATATGGACATATGGTAGGAGAAGTGATGGAGAGCTCTGAGGTAGAGAAAATAATCTGGCACCTTAGTTCCAAATTCTGAAAATGAAGTTAGGTTGCACACTATATTTTCAAGTTATGCAGCTACACTGGTGCTGCCTGGAGTTGGGAGCTTTTCCAGTTCTCTTAAGTGAGCACTTCTGACTCTGTTGAGATGTTTCTGGAAAGGACTCATTATGTGGTATTCTGAAATTCAATGGGAGGTACCAAATTCACAATTTGGAATCTGTTTCTTTCTCTCAGGAAACCCTAATTCTCTACTGTACATGAGCTGAGAAAAAAAGCTTCCTCTGAGAAAAAAAGCTTCCTCTGGAGTTCATGCAAGAAAGTCGCTGTTGCCTATTAACAGACGAAGTAATAGACCACTGTTTTTAGATTATAATCAACAAGTTCAGATATTGATAGTAAGTTTTCCTTTAGTGATTTATATTCAATAATTATAGTTTCTTGATATTTTAAATATTTAAGACTTGTTTCTTTCTTTTTTTTTTCCTGTGGTACCGGGTATTGAACTCAGGACCTTGTGTTTGCCAGGCAAGTACTTATTCTACTGAGCTATCTCCCCAGCCCAAGACTTGTTTCTGAAGAAAGTACACTTTAGTGTACTCCAAAGCAGGCTATCCATACACCACCATTTTTGACAATCAAATATATATAGCAAGGTGGAAAACCATGAAGGTTGAAGATATCAACTAAGAAACATTATTATTCTAGTCACAAAAATACAATAGCATTTAAAAATGATAGCACTAAAGCTGTCTTCAATTCTTTGTATTGTGCAGTAGAGCAAAGTATTTTCTAAACATGTAATTATAGTTTATTACCCATTTCTAGAATCTTTAGATATATTAAAAGGAATTCCACAAACAAGTTCAAATCATAAAACCAAGAATTCCAAGCCTGAATTTTCTGAGGCTGAGTAGAATTTGAGTCAAATAGAAGACTCCAGGGCTACATAAGAGGTTGGGACTTCTGACAAGGAGCACTTCATTCCAAAGACTTGTAAGGCCTCTTTCCTTAGCTATTTTGACTGAATTAACCAAAACTTGGACTCTTTTTTTCTAGACAGCCTTTTTGCCATGCTTGAGAGTCAAATGCATCAGAAGAATATTATTGCCATTAATGGAACCTAGTGTAGGCAACATTCTACGATGTAGAATGGAATTTGGCAAAAGGAATAGCCATTTAAAGTGGTTAACAGACCTGGATCATATCGATTACATTCTTCATAGAATTTTAACCTAGATTAAACACTAACAACGTACAACTAGAAGGCATGTTAAAACAAAACAAAACAACCATCAACTTTATACATTACAACCATTAATGTGTTTCACAGATTTTTAAAGGCTGGGATGAATTCAAATTGACCATGTGCATGCTGTCTTTGGCAATGGTGTGGTTTTGCTAAACAATTATAAAAATAAAAGAAACATTTGCTCATTGCTACTAGTGTATACAATGTCTCCATAGTGTACTTTGTGCCATTAGAATAAATGCTTGCAAGCTTTAAAAAATGTAATAGCTCATTTCTTATGAATGCCTGCCAGTTGTAAGAAAAGTAAAAGTCACGAAGAGGGTTGCAGTGGGAAATTAAGTAGTGTGGTAACTAACATAAACAGCAGTGTACACAAAACAAAGAATGAAATTCAAACTTTGCTGTTCTAAATACTTCAAGTATTATACAAGCTTATAATGTCAAGTTAAAAACAATAAGTGAACATAAATTAAATATATTAATCAGGATTTCTGGAAAGGTAACTGCCTTAAGGATGAAAGTATTTTTGTGTTTTCCTTTCTCAGCAATGGGTTGGATCAATAAATACTTGGTGAATTGCATGGATTTACATAAAGACAGTAGAATGCTAGGAAGAACAAAGGATTCCATCTCATTCTAGTCCAAACTCAAAAGATTTCAGATTCTTTAGGACAAAAAATTCTGGGATGAGAATGTGGATCAGTGAGAGAGCACATGCTTAATATGCAAGAGATCTTGGATTTAATCTCCAGACAGACTGACAGACAGACAGACAGACAGACAGACAGACACACACACACACACACACACACACACACACACACAAACACACAGTTTACAAAGTTCAGGTCTAAATTTAACTATGAAGTAAACAGATAATGGCTCTTCCCCACATTACATACTCCCTGATAGATAAATGTTCATGACCATATCCACAGAACAAATTCTTTGAAGTGTGCTGGCTATTTTCAGCTTTTAAAGATCAAATATTCACCAAGAAACAAATTTCAATATCTTTAGAAATATCCAGTTTTGGGAAAGCAATTTTTATTTCATTCAAATTCTGCACTGGACAAGTTTGATTTAGACCTAAAATGTCTCTGAAAAATGCTCTAAAGTGGGGTTTTTGGAAGGTGATTAGTTCTTGGAGTCACCAACTGCATCAGTGCATTCATTAGTTAAGGAGTTGATAGCTAAAAGTGATATTAGGAAGTGGGGCCTCTTTGGTGGAAGTAAGTTACTAGTGGCTTATCTTTGGAGGGTGTATTATCTCTATGCCTCTTTCCAACTAACTCTGCTTTTTGGGCACCCTGAGGTAAGCAGTTTTTCCTCTGCCATTTTTACCTTGGAGCCAACCAATCATGCACTGAACTCTTAGAATCATGAGCCAAAAGAAATCTTCATTTTTTGAGTTGTATATGTCAGGTATTCTGTCCTAGCAATAAGAGAGTTTACTAATACAAAAAGTACTGTGGCTCTGCTATCCTTTATTGTCCTATTTATCCTTGAGAAGTTACCTTTAGGTTTATTTGATGGAATAACAATCCATAACAAATGGAATAGTTGTCCATTTGTTTATTCCAACTAACAAAGTGTTTAGAATGAGATAATGACACAACCGTTTAGAACTGGAACTACTCACAAAAACCAAGAAAAAGAAATAATTGTCAAATGACAAACTGATTTTAAAAATGTAATATATATATATATATATATATATATATATATATATATATATATTCCAGCCAATAAAAATAAATGAAGGTTGTCATTTGTGCCAATCTGGATGAAACTGAAGGACATTAGGTTAAGACAAACCCAAACCCTGTATGATCCATCTCATATATGGAGTCTAAAAATTTCATTTCATAGAAGTTAACAGTAGAATTATAATTATTAGAGGCCAGAAAGAATACAGAGAATGGAAACAGAGAGGTTGACCATGAATACTAACTTGCGGCTAGATAAGCACAAGATGTTCTGCTGTGCAATGCACTATTGTTGTCCATAGTCACTGTACTGCATATTTCCAAACCTGGAAGAAATGGCTTTTGACTACTGTCACCAGAGAAATAGCCAGTGTTTGAGGATATAGCTATGTCTAACCTGACTTATGTGTTACACACTGTATAGGTGTGTTGAAACATCACATGGTATAGCATGATATACACCATGTTCAGAAGAACTGGAGCAAGTGATTTCACTGCCAAACACCTCCTTACGTAGAAGTAATTGGCGTCATAATAGCAACAGTAGTGTTACTAGTACTTTATTAGCAGTAGCAACTATAAATTCAGCAGCAGCAGTAAAAATTAAAATTGCCATTTATTAACATAAGTCGCATATTTTGCCTAGATTTCTTATTAATGTGATAAAGAATGCACAGTACACTAATTTTTGCCAATGGAAAATGCACCATATGCCATCTGACTTGTGAAGCAGATATGCCTTGCTTCGAGGCCCTCATCCTTCTAAAAGTCAACTTGTCTCTATCACTTTTTATGTAAAATTGAGAAGTATCTGCAGGGAACACCTATTCTGAAGGTTATATTGGTTTTACACAAGGAGATGCCAAAGGAAGTGTTAGTGTATCAAAGGGAAAGTTGATTGTCATGGTTATGTTAGGGAGAAAGTAAATAAGTAAGACTCATCACATAGCTGACACTGATTAGGGTTAACCACATTTAAGTTCCCAGGAAACACTAAATACAGCATGTGAGAAGACCTCACCTGGGAGAAAAGGTATATTGAAAATATTTACCAGGACTTATATAACCTCAATTTTGAAAATATTTTTCTATAGTGAGTTAAAATATTTCAGAGAATACTTTTCAGAAGAAAAGAAATATTGTCATATTTCATTATCCAATTCACTTTAAATAAATCAACTGAGTCATTAACTTTACAATGTTAAAATGAGAACAACATGAAGAAAATTTATGAGCAGAAATGCATGCAGCATTCCATGTCACCATCTCTTTAACCTATAAATATCTCCCAAACTTTTATTAATGGCCAATTTGAATCTAGATTCCTACCAATATAAGATGTATAACTTGATGTAAATTTGGATTTGAACTCAGAAGGGCTAAGAGATGAACTCAGAGCAGGTGAAAAATGTTATCCTGCACAGTAAAAAACAAACAGAATTAAAAATTCTAATTTGAGAAAATATAGGTTATTTCCCGTAAGAGGTAAGTTGCATCACATAAGCACATCTTGACTTACTTTGGAATCTCAACAAGGAAAATGTCTGGGTGTAAAATCTTAAATAGAGAAGGTCGCAGAAAATTTCAGCTTTCTTTTCTTTTCTGTGCAATCTCAAAACTTGGTGGATGAAATTTCCATCAGGTCACAGGTTGTAATGATATCAGTGACAACCCCAAAGATATTTGTTGAGAGCCTGTGTCTTTTGTCCTGTATGATTCAACTTTTTCCCAGGCTCCAATCATAGACTGTTCTACATTGGCTTTCAGTACATCTAGCAGTGCTTTTCCTGCCAATCTGATAAAAGTTACACAAATATTCAGGTCGCAAAATTAAATAGGACGAAAAAGTTCCTGGTAAACATCTTTGAAATGGGAAGTTCGCCTGTGGTGACAAGAGGATAACTTCTGGATTAAAAAAAAAAGGGGGAAAAGGAAGTAAAAGATGCACACACTAAATGCTACTATTTTAATGCAAGGCTGCAGATGTTCTCTTTTGTTGGTTTTTAAAAACCTTTGTTTATCAGCTCATAGTAGTCACTCTGACATGGCATGGAATTCACTGTTTAGGAAAAAGTTTTTTTTTTTTTTTTTGATTTTGTGAATTTTTTTTTTTTTGTCTTTTTTTTTTTGAGACAGGGTCTTGCTATGCAGTTGAGGCTGGTCCTGAGCTCACTTTTGTAGCCCAGGCTGGTCTCGAACTCGCACCAATCCTCCTGCCTCAGCCTCCCAAGTGCTGGGATTACAGGTGTGCGCCACCACGCCCGGCATAGGAAAAAGTTTTTATGATGAGGTAATAATTATTTTCAAAGCAGCATCATCAAGAATAAATAATACTTTAAAATTCTAAAATGGAGGGTTTGGGAGAAATCTGAACTTTTTTAATGAAGGTTTTGTGAATTTCAGCCACTTATAAATGATCCTTCAAGATTTTAGTGGCATTTAATAATTACAGGTTTATATTTTTCATATATCTTCTTTATAGTGGTATTCTCAATGATACTGTAAAACAAATATTTTTTTCCATATCTTGTATGGTTAATATCTGTGTAGAAAAACAACCTTAAGTTCAAAACTTCCGAGATAAGGGCTGGCCAAATAGCTCAGCAGATTAAAGCACCTGCAAGCAGGCCCAGGGGCTGGAGGTTCAGTCCCCTGGGGCCAGCACATTGAGACTGCAATTGAGACTGGGCATCATAAAATGCACCTGTAGTCTCATCTCTTGGGAGGCTGTAAACAGAAGGATCACTATAAGTCTGATCTAGTAGTGAGATCCTGAGCACCCTGTAGACCCTTTCCCAAAGTACAAAAAAAAAAAAAAAAACCTTCTTGAGATAAAGATCAGTTCAGCCTTCAACAGTTATCACCTAACTCCTTCATTAAGAGAAATGCTTGATATTAACTGATAGCTCTCATCTTCTAATACATGTCCCGGAAACTTTATTTCCTAAGACTCTTGGGGCTATAAAATGAAGGCAGCAGTGGAGTGTTACAGGGTAAAGAAAAAGAGGCCTTGTGTGTGTGACCATCTTCACACAATAAGTCATACTCCAGTGTTCTTCCTTCTTGCATTGCAACTTTGTTATTTGTACCTATTTTTCAGGGCTAGAAAACTGAACCCAAAGTCTCATGTATGTAATACAATGTACTCCACCACTGAACCACATTCTCATGCTTCTCCTGGACTTACAAATCTTGTTGAAGAAACAGCTATGCTCTGCATAACTACTAGGAGGACCACAATATGCACTGTATCAAATACTGGAAATGTACTACCACCATGTTTTCAAACTGTCACAGTGTCATTTCTTATTAAACGCAATTTTTAAAAAGATGGAAAAAAAGAAACAGCTCATAGTCAAGCCTATAGTATGGCAAAAGGCAGAAAAACAATAATAACAAGAAAGATAATACCATCATCATACCATCATCATTTATTGACTTTTCGGCAGTGTTAGGCTTTTTATTAAATCCTTTGCAGGCACACTCTCATGATTTCTTCACTTAAGACATGGGAGAGAAGTGCTACCAGATCATTTCATGATTGGAAGAACCTAGTTCTTTTTTTTTTTCCTCCGTTAAAGCAAAGAAATTCTATTTTTATTTAATGAAAATATATATATATAAATTCACACAATCTTCAGTTTGGAATGAATAATACTTTGACAAACTTTTTTAAAAAAGTAAATAAAAAATAGAATTTGTTAGGTCTAATTGAAACATGGATTTAAAAAATGTCCTCAAATATTAAAAATTAATATACTAATTTTCTTGTAATACATTGTGCCAGTATAGTTGTAATACCCAGTGCAAAAATCAGCAAAGAAGTGGCAGAACTGAATCAAAACTTGAAACAATTGGACTTAGTGGACATATACAGAGTGTTCCATCCAACCACCTCAAAATACACATTCTTCTCAGCTGCACATGGGACATTTTCTATAATAGATCACATATTAGTCCATAGATCATGCTTAAGTAGATGCAAGAAAACAGAAATTGTCCCATGCATATTATCTGACCACAGTGCAATCAAATTGGAAATAAATGATGAAAGAAACCATAGGAAATCCAGGACTACATGGAAACTAAACAGCACTCTTCTCAACAACCAATGGGTCACAGATGAAATTAAAGAAGAAATAAAACAGTATCTACAATTTAATGAAAATTCAAACACAACCTACCGGAATTTGTGGGATGCAAT
>PVJA010024282.1:0-32035 GCA_004027025.1 Myocastor coypus
TAAAATTTTTTTTTTTTTTTTTTGTCTTTTTGAGACAGGGTCTCGCTATGCAGTTGAGGCTGGTCTTGAGCTCACTTTCGTAGCCCAGGCTGGTCTTGAACTCGCACCAATCCTCCTGCCTCAGCCTCCCAAGTGCTGGCATTACAGGCATGCACCACCATGCCCAGAGCAAGACACCTTCTTTTTTTTTTTTTTTTGGTGTGACCAGGGTTCAGACTCACAACCTCTTACTTGCCAGGCAGGCACTTGTGCCTCAGAGCTATCTCCCCGGCCCTAATAAAAGATTTTTTTACAAGACCCTGATTCTTTCTTCCACTCTCTCTTAATTTTTTCTCACCTTCTCCAAGATGCAGTCTCTACCTAAGCATGATAAATAGACTGAAAAGCTGCTCTTACTTTCTCAGAAGCATCTCCTACTCTGAGGGATGTGGGAGGCTGAGCTGCCAAAACCACTCTGAAAAACAAAACAACTTGTAGGATTTACAGTATGTGCCTTCAAGACTTGAACAGAGCTGCCTTAATTAAGAAAATGTGGTGCCAGGGGAGGTGGGTGTGTAGCCTAGTCATAGAGCATGTGCCTGGCCTGCCGGAGGTCTTGGGCTTAATCCCAAGCAATGGGAAAAATAACTGAATGAACCCTTCAACAAAGAAAAATCGTAAATAAATAAATAAATAAATAAGCACAAGAGATGACGCTCAACATCATTAGTTATTAGCGAAACGCAAATTAAAACCACAGTGAAATCAAAACACAACCTAACAAGATGATTAAAATTTCAGTCTGACAGTACCAAGTGATGACAGGGTTATGAGGGAAACAGTTTGGTGGTTTCTTATAAACTTAAACACAAAAACATTAAAAAAGTACACTTAAACACACACTTACCATATGCCTCTGCAATTATGTACCTCACTATTTACCCCAGTATATAAAAACACATAATAGCACAAAACTATGTCAGTGTTCATAGTAGAAAATAGCCCGCAATGTTCTCAGAATAGTCTGCCACAGTCTAAATGTTCATTATCTGGTTCATAGATGTAGTATAGCCATACAACGAACTCTATGCTATTTAGCAATAAAAAGGAACTAGCTTACACGTCCCCAAATGGATAAATTTAGAAACCTGATACTAAAGGAGGAAGTCTACACATGGGGTGATTGTACCTATGTGACATTCTAGAAAAAAACCAAAACTATGCTGAGACTAAGTTGCAATAGATAGAGTAATAGGCTACTTAGGTTTCAGTTTCAGGCTCACTGAGGTAACTTCCTTGTGAATTAGTAATAGGGCACACTACTCAGTAGTTTAAAAATTACAACTTTAAGCCCTTATGTCTGAGAAGTTCCTCCCAAAGCTGATGAGTTCTTTTTATAACTGTTCTTAGGGGCTGGAGAAATAGCTCAGGGGCACAAGTGCCTGCCTGGCAAGTGCAAGGTCCTGAGTTCGATCTCCAGTTCTGCCAAAAAAAAAAAAATAGGAATTTTTTGCCAGGCGTGGTAGCGCACGCTTGTAATCTCAGCACTTGGGAGGCTGAGGCAGGAGGATCGGTGCGAGTTCGAGACCAGCCTGGGATACAAAAGTGAGCTCAAGGCCAGCCTCAACTGCATACTGAGACCCTGTCTCAAAAAGACAAAAAAAAAAAAAAAACTGTTCTTAGCAAATAGAGCACTGTACTTGTGAAGACCAAAGGTGAATGACCTTAGGTTGGAACGCACCGATTGTAATAGCCTAAGCTAGAGTGAGTCAAGTTGCTGTACCTGAGGAAATCAGGCCCTAAAGGTGATGATTAAGTTTATGCCTGACTGCCTGTTGATTTGTGTAAAAATGTAACAAATAATTTGTTTTGTTAAAACTCAAAGTTCTAAGTGGAAAGTAGTTTCTATATAAAAACCCAGTTCTCTGTCACTCCACCCGCTTCTCTGTCTTCTCTCCTACATCAGTTGAAATCAGGAAGGCCCGAAGCTTGGTATTAAAGGCTCAAATTTAAATTCTAATTTGGACTCCGGTCTGGCCTCTGAGAACCCATAACCCGGAGGAGGGGAAGGATTAAAAGTAAAAGGGGGCAAAGGGTCGTTTGGGGTCAAGGAAGTGTTCTACGTCTTGACTGAGATAGAAGTTATGCAACGCCGGACATGTGTCAGAGCGTATTGAACTACAACTTTATCTTAATATTACTTATTTTGAAAAGAAAAAGACCAAAATCCCTCTGATTTCCTTCTCACTTCCTCCTACTTCAAGAGGCTTTAGAATCATTTCTAACTTCCCACCACCCGTTGGGCCGGATCATCTCATTAACCCTTTTCTGAGAAAACTACAATGTGTTTCCCCTCTTTCCCTTGCTAAATTGCATTTCAGAGACCAGATGGCTCATCACTGAGCCAAAGGAAGGCAGGGGGCCAGAAATGGGGACAATGAGAAAGTTGGGGTGGGCGTGGGGCAGTGGGCTGTTTGAGTGGGGAAACAGGGGCTTAGCCTGAGGGCTGAGGCCCTGGGCTGGGGGTGTGCAGCGGAAACAGCTCTAAAGAGCCAGGCCCACCCTGCCGCTCACCATGTGAGCCTCGGATCTGGTGAAATGAGGTTTCTGACCCATGCCTGGTTTATCTTGCTGAGTTGTAGGGGTTCAGTGAGGCTAAGAATGTGAAACCACCTGAGGAGAAGCATAATAAGCCGTGCAGATGCAAACTCTTACAGCGACTATTACTGGCATGATTAGACACTGAGGACCTCAATGAGCACAGCTCACTTGCCGACGCGGATATCCTCTTGACCACCTCCCAGCCTCTTCTCGGCCCTTTCCTCTTCCAGGTCAGACTCCTTATGCTCAGTGGTCCCGTGTGACACCACCCAGCCTTCCACAGTCAGACAGAAAGAGCTCCCTAAGGCAA
The DNA here is from genome assembly GCA_004027025.1 of Myocastor coypus. Classification (NCBI taxonomy): domain Eukaryota; kingdom Metazoa; phylum Chordata; class Mammalia; order Rodentia; family Myocastoridae; genus Myocastor; species Myocastor coypus. The sequence continues at coordinate 2,891 of PVJA010024282.1, forward strand.
GTGATTACAGTTGTCCCAGCAGCCAGGGGTGAGCAGCGACATTGACCTGCCGGCCTCCACAAAAGGGTCACTCAGCCAGGCTCAAGGGGCTGCCCCTATCTACCAGAGGCTTCTGTCTGCACATGGTTCTCCTACTGGCCAACACCCGCTTCGCTTCAGCACTCTGCTCCCTCTGCTTTGGACAGCTGGGCAGTTGTCCCAGCCCTGTGCCACTACCAAGGAGCAGGAAGATACTCATATGAAGAAGATGGGGTGGGTCTGCATTTTCTTTTTTTTTTATTTATTAATTTTTTTTTATTTTGACTTTTTGAGACAGGGTCTCTCACTGTGCAGTTCAGGCTGGCCTTGAGCTCACTTTTGTAGCCCAGGCTGGTCTCGAACTCACAGCGATCCTCCTGCCTCAGCCTCCGGAGTGCTGGGATTACAGGCGTGCGCCACCACACCCGGCTGCATTTTCTGTTATGTTCTAAAGACCTCTAGAGCCCTGCCAATTGCTCTACCAACCACATTTCAGTCAAGAGGAAAGGAGAGAAGGCAGAGCATAGAGCTTTCCACGTCAACTAACAGAGGTCTAATTTGGCCTGCTTTATGGATTTGGGGTGCTCATTAGCTATACTTTCAAAAAAAAAAACACCAAAGCCAAGAATATAATAAAACATTCTAACCCAAAGCCCTGTACTTGCATCTGCTAAATCCAGTCCTACCTCATTCAGTGCTCTAGTATTAGGAGCTATCTGTTACCCCTTCTGCAATGGCCCTTCCTAGCCTTCCCTTTTTCTTGTCTATAGAAAGCCTCCTTGAGTAATCTTTCCTAATAACCCTGTACAAACTGCTCCAACCATAATGCAGTGTTAATAATTGTCTTAATACATTTTACATCACTATAACAAAATTCCTGATGCTGCTTAATGTGGAAAGGAAAGTTTATTTGGTTCCTGATTCCAGCGGTGAGGAAGCCCATACAAGCATGGTGCTGGTTCTTGTAAGGGTCCCCTAGCCATGTCCAAACATGGCGAGTGACCTCATGCAGCAGGAGTGTATTGGAGAGATCTCACATGGTGAAGGGGAGCAGCAAAGCTGGGGAGGCCAAGCTAACTTAGACAACATCCTTTCACGGAAACTAATCTGCCCTGCTGGGAACTAATCTATTCCTCTAGATCAACACTAATCCCTTCATGACTCACTTGACTCCCACCAGGTTCTACCCCTTAAAGGTCCCACTTCTTTTAATTCTGTCACATTGAGAGCCAAGCTTCAATGTGAGTTTTGACTGAGAGAAACAATATCCAAACCCTAGCAATAGCAGAACTTCTATAAAGGGTTGTCTGAGGGTGGAATGGACTAAAGCTTGTAAAAGATTTACAGCTGAGGTTATTCCACAGAGGCTGTTATCAGGATGTCTGATTTCAGGCCACCCTGGCCACTCTTTCCCTTACTTTGGTGATGAGGTGTTTACCTCCATGGCCCTTCCCATCCTGTCTTCCGCCGCTCTCTTCTGCTGCTGGCTGCCGACGTCATCACTGTTGCAGGCCTTTTCTCTTGAGCACACAAACAGGCTGAAATCTTGAACCTTAAAAGACTGTTCTCCCACAATTCTTTTCCTTTAGTTATATTTTCTCCCTCTTTCCTCGGCCAGATTCCAGAAAGAGTTGCAGCCTGCACGAACCTCTTTTCACCTTGAGCTCCTGCCAAGTAGCTGTTACCTAAATACTCTCTATAGAGACAAGCAGAACTTTCTCTAGGGGAGTGGGCCCCCAGGGCCTTCTGTCTGCCAAATCTAGGGGGACTTCTCTATTCCAAATTGATTCAACTTTCCTGTAATACTAGCTGCCAAAACTTGCTACTTCAAATGTCTGCTTCCTTGACTTCTTTTTTTTGTATTTAGGGCAGGGTCTATAGCGTCTACAGGGTCTCACTATGTAGATCAGACTCAGCGATTCTCCTGTTTTCAGTCTCCCAAGTGCTGGGATGACAGGCACCGCTCAGTCTCAATCACTGTCTCAGCATGCTCCTGGGGGTGGAGCCAGCATGGCAAGCTGGGTATCAAACCCCAACCACTGTGCTCTGCCTAAGCAGGTGCTTTAGTCTGTTGAGCTATCTGGCCTCCTTGACTTCTGAAGAAGTGACCTGCCCTAACATGCCTTAAGGGAATAAGAGGAAACCTGCCACCATACTGAAAGACCAAACAGCTCCATGGAGCCAACAACCAACACCAACCTGCTCGCCACTTGATGACTATCCCAGAACTGAGTGTGCCAGCCTTAGCCAAGTCTCTAATAAGCCCTGCCCAAACTGCAGATTTCTTAACCAAAGAGATGCTTAACTGCATTTTGAGTTTAGGTTGCTTTTATAACACTGAGTTTGAGAATAGTTTGTTATAGCTATCATATATAGTATGGTTTTTAGCTTCTTTCGGACCTAGAAAAGTTCCATGTGGAGCCATGAATTCTCTGTTGAAGGAATTTTATGGAGACTTCTCAAACAACAGGAGGTGCATGGTTTCCAGGAAAGCCAGGAGGCTGGGGACTTGAGAAGACTCCTACTCAGGCCTTGTCTGCCTACTGCAACAGCTGTGGACCCACAGGCAGACTTTCTGACCTTTGCCAACTTTAGTGTCTACCGTCCAGAGGAGATTATCAAAGAAATGACCTTATTAGGCTGTTACGAGTGTCAAGCACAATAACCCATGTCATGTTTAATATAATACCTAGCACACAGAAGGCATAAAGGAAACTGCTTGTATCTGGCTGAGCACTGACACGTAGCCTGTGCAGTCCAGAAATCAAAATTTGTCTTTGCCATTTTTCTTTTTTTTTGTGGGACCGGGGTTCGAACTTACAACCTTGCACTTGCCAGGAGCTATCTCCCCGGCCCCTGTCTTTGCTAGTTTCTACTCAAGCTTCACCTGCCTAGACCTCAGTTTTCTGATCTGTTAATAGGACACCGCATGATAATAACATCTACCTCCACAGATAATTATGAGGACGGAAGAAGCTAAAGTTCTTAACATGCTTGGCCCATCCCCAGCCCCGCTAGAGCGCCCTCGCTGGAGCCAAACCCAATTATTTCTCCCATTCGTGGGGCTACACCACAATGCTGTGGGAATGGCAGAACCCGGATCCATAGCCCCACTTGACGCTAAGGGTAGTGGAAGCTGCAGCCAGATTCCAGGCTCCTCCAAACTCCAGACTGTCACATTCTGCCCAACCTGCAGGGGCCAGTGCCACGTGCTTCTCCTGTCACGTCTTCCTTGGTTTCTCTTCGGGTCCCCATCCCAGTACTGCTGGCCCACAGTTCTGCCCCCGGGGCCAGAAGCACTCACCTCTGAACTTCCTCAGAGGCTTCCCTGACTCACCAACAGGACACATCCAGCACCGATGCTGATGTGCCCGTCATATTTCCTCTAGATCACAATGAACTTTCTAGATCCATTCCTGTGACTACTTCCTCTGTATGCCCAGGGTAGGGCACCACCTGGCATATGACTTGTAGCAGAGGAGAAATTCAGAAAATGACTTGTGAAGGGGTAGAAGAAAAGGTGGCATGCTATTCTCACGTGGCACAACAGGTACTACAAAAATCTCTACAAGAAGCACGTGGAAACAGTTTACAAACAAGTGACTGAGCATACTGCCTCACTTGTGACGTTTCCTGTGTTTCTAATGTAACAAGAGGGAGCACTAAAAGTTAAGACTTAAAACCACTGCACTGAGCATGGTGATGAACACTTACAATCCCAATGCTCAGGAAGGCTGAAACAGGAAGGATAACAAGGTTTTTGTTGTTGTTTAATGTGTTCAGTACAGGGTCTACAGGGTCTCACTACATAGATTAGACTCATAGTGATCCTCCTGTTTTCACCCTCCCAAGCGCTGGGATAACAGGCGTGGGCCATCATGCCCAGTCTCAGTTGCCATCTCAGCAAGCCCCAGGGGAAGGCCAACAAAGCAGGCCATGGATTGAACCCCACTGGCTGAGCCTGCCCAAGCAGGTGCTTTAGTTCGCTGAGGTACCTAGCCTGCCCTATGGCAGGTATTTTTCACTTGGAGCTAGGTTCAAGGACTTGAAATGCTAGGTACCCTAAGCCAAAAGTGTGCATGGTTACGAACTTGGTCCGCCCAGAAGGGTCCCCATCACAGACCAAGGCAGGGAGAAGAGGGTGGGGCAGGAAGACACACTCTAGGCCTGGAGGATGCTGGGGCTCCTTTCCAGGCTTTCTAGGAGAAAGGGTCTGATAGCACCATCTCTTCCATTAGGCTTTCTGAGTCCTTTTGGGCTTCCATGGGCCATCTCCTGCTTCTGTCTTTCATGGCGGGTGGCTCGTGGAAACACAGCTATGAGGAAAGCAAACTCAGAACTCAGGGAGCCCCTCCGAGCTTAGAGGAAAAGCCCGCGAACTCAGGGATGCGGTCCACCTTTCTGCCCACAGGCCCAGCTCTGGTGGCTCAGAGGAAGCCAGCACACAGCAGATCAAAGTCACCTGACCTGAACTCAGGAGAACAAGTTCAAACCCAGCCTGGGCAATTTACCAACATGCAAACACACTGTCCTTTTTTTTTTTTTTTTTTTTTTTTTTTGCATTTAGGACAGGGTTGCAGGGTCTACAGGATCTCACTACATAGATTGGACTCATGGTGATTGTCCTGTTTTCAGCCTCCCGAAGTGCTGGGATTACAGGCGTATGCCACCATGCCCAGGCTCAGTCACCATCTCAGCGAGACCCAGAGGTGGGGCTGGACAGCACACCGGGGATAGAACCCTAGCTGCCGTGCTCTGTCGAAGCAGGCGCTCTAATTCTCTGAGCCTTCAGGCCAGCCCTCAAAGACCTTGTCTTAAAATTAAAAACTTGGGCCCGGTGGGATGGCTCAGTGGTCTAAAGCGCCTGCTTGGGAAAGCTTGGGCAGCTTCAGGGACCGCGGTTCAATCCCCGGCACCACATGCTGTGCCAGCCCTGCCCACGGGGCGGGCTGAGCCGGCCATGAAAATGAGTGAATAAACAAACAAGGGTTCTGAAACAAGAAAAAAATAATAATAAATAAAATAAAAAATTATTTTAAAATAAAAAAAAATTAAATTAAAAACTAAAAAAAAGCTGAGGGTATTCCTCAGTGTGAAGGCTCTGGATACAATCCCCATACTGAAAGAGAAAATAGAACACTTCGCTCCTGGAGAAGGTAGCGGACCCCAGTTCACACACAGGCATCATGGGCCCCCCCATCCCCCCGCGGGGGCCTGAGTCTCGACTCCTCCACTGACTGTGTTATTTCATCTCTCTGCTAAACCGACACCTCCTGAGGGAGGTACTGCCTATCAAAACAACCCTCCCAGTCATGCCCTTCCTTTTCTTTCAGCTCTCAGGAATTTAGATTACACATGAGCAGATTCACAAGCCTAGGATTCAGCTTCTGTTCTTGAATGTGAGCTCCACCGTGGCTGGCCTGTCTGATCTGCTCACGGTGAATTCCCATTGCCTACAGCAGAGCGCTGGCCTGTAATAGGCGCTCAGCAAACACTTGCTAAATGAATGTACTTGTATAACTCTTGCCCTCAAGGAAGCTAAATAAAATTTCCCATCCCTAACAAATACACTCAGTTCTCTCTTTCTGCTTTTCTTTCTCTTGTGTAGCAGTACATCACATCTGAATTTTTTCCAGTCTCCGCTAGCCTAATTAAGTACAGTGTTGGCACAAATGTTTGTACATGTGTTGATAAATGAGTGTGTGCGGTCTGATGTTTTCAAATGGTTTTTAAGCAGGAAGCTGCACCAAAATCCACCGAGAGCATCATTTAAACACACTTGGCTAGATGCCTTCCTTCCCTACACTCATTTGGACTGGGACACATACAGCTGTGGAAAACACCCTGGGGAAACGCACACGCAAAAGGCCTCGGACCTGTATTTGAGAATCCTGTACTCACGGCAGGAGAAAATCTAGCTAAGAGGACAGAATGCCTGAGCCACGCTGCCCAGGTTTGAACTGAACAAATAATCTTCCATGGCCTGAAAAGTAGGGTGGAATTTAGCTCAAGGTTTCTCTCTCTCTCTCTCTCTCTCTCTCTCTCTCTCTCTCTCTCTCTCTCTCTCTCTCTCTCTTGTTTTTTTTTGCAGTACCAGGGATTGAACTCAGGACCTTGAGCTTGTCAAGCCAGAGATTATGCCACTGAGCTATATCCCCAGCCCTCTCCCTCTTTTTAATGTATTTAGTACAGGGTTTCACGTGTGGACCACTACGGCCAGTCTCAATTGCCATCTCTCTGCATGGTGCGGGTGGGGGGCGCAGCACAGCAGGCAGCGGATAGAACCCAGCATATGCCTAAGCAGTGCTTAATCTGCTGAGCTACCTGGCCAGTCCTGTAGCTTGTAAAGTTTTATTAGGACACATTGAGAGAAGATTTGTCAAGCACTTAACACTATGTAGCCTATGGTAAGTTCATGGGCACCTTTCCCATGCATTTCATGTAATTACTATTATTATTTTTGTGTGTGTGTGTGTGGGACCAGGGTTCAAACTCACGACGTTGCACTTGTCCAGCAGGCACTTGTGCCTCAGAGCTATCTCCCCAGCCCCTTCATGTAGTTAAAGGATTAGATTCCTACAGGAGTGGCTCTTCCTTCCCCACAGTGCTCAGGATAGCCTTTTCCATGGGGGTGGTGAGTATGTGGAACTGGCTCACACACTGACAGATGCTATCATTTCTCCCTTCTTGCAGGATAATCCTCATCTTGAACCCCTTCCTCCTAAACCTATTGCCTCATTTTTCACCCCTCCTCATGACAGAAGTTGTGAGTTTTCTGTACTCATTTTCTGCAGTTACTCTCAATTTCATCATGGTTTTTCTTTTTTTTTTTTAAATGAGGAAAACTTCAAACATGTCTTTTGCTAATCTTTTACCAACTTTTTTGCTGGAGTATTTTAATTTTTTTAAATTAGTGTCTGAGAGACATAATTATGACATTCATCTTGGCACACTGGGACACATGCATACTACATCTTGATCAGTTTTGTTTTGCTTTGTTTTATTTTTGGCTGGCTCAGGCTGCCTTAAGGGCAGGTCTGGAGAATCAAACCACTGTCTCCTGTGCCTGAATAGATGGCCCGTGCAGTCACTTAGACTACTGAGCTAGCGGGCCAGCCCCGTCTTGACCAGCTTTGCTTCCTTGTGCCTGCCTTCTGTGGGCCTCCTTCGCATCTCACAGATCTGCCTCCATTTCCCACCATGTCTCTTTTATTTTGCTCTTTAAATTATTTGTATTTTTTGAAGACAACAATATGCATTGTATTAATTATTATTGGGGGCCGACAAGGTGGCTCAGCGGTCTAAAGTGCTTGCTTAAGCAAGCTTAGGCAACCGCAGGGACCATGGTTCAATCCCCAGCATCATATGCTCTGCCAAGCCCACCTTCAGGGCAGGTTGAACCAGCCATAATTAAATTTAAAAACATTTTTTAAAAATTATTGTGACTGTCCTACTAATGTGTTTTGAACTGTCTCATTGTTTTTGTTTTTGTTTTTGTTTTTGTTTTTTTGCAGGACTAGAGTTCAAACTCATGACCTTGTGCTTGCCAGGCAGGAACTTGTGCCACAGAACTATCTCCCCAGCCCCTGATTGTTATTTTTTATTAAAAATAATAAAATTATAAAACAAATTAAAAAATAAATTATTTGTGTTTGGGGTCTCTCATAGTACAACAGCCATGCAATATTGAACTGATGGTGTCTGACTTATTTCACTCAATATTGTGGTCTCAAGATGCATCTGTTTCCTACAAGACCAGTTTGCTGGAGTGTTCCAAAGCAAACCCTAGAAATTTCATTTCACTGAGACTGTATCACTATCAGGCAAGAACTTTTAAGAGGCACGATAACAGTATCATTATCACTGCTACCTAAATTAACAGTAATTCTCTAATCTCAGCTACTTCCTCATCTGTGTTGAAATTTCCCTGATTGCCTTAAAAAAAATGTCTTTCCAGTTACTTTGTTTCAATTAGGACCTAACCAAGGGCCACAAATTACATGTGGTTGATTTGTCTCTGAAGCCCCTTGCTTTTCCCTTCTGTCTTAAACCCATACTAATCAAGCTTCTACTCACATCACTTGACCCAAACTCTGCTTTACGAGGTCAGCAATTACCTGAGTGTCACGGAAGCCAGTGGGCAATTCTTTCTCATCCGACTGAGCATGTCACCGGCATCTGATTCCTATGGCTCAGTCCCTCCTCCAGGAAGCCCCTCCCTGGTAGAACCCCTGCAGCTTTGCTCTCCCTTCATGCCTGCTCCTACCCACCTCCTGGCACTCACCCACTCAGTAGCCTCTGCCCCTGACCCTCTTTGGTCTTGTCAGTCCTTAGTGGTGTTGCCACATCTCAGGACTTCTGTCTTCAGTCACTCCAAAAGCCCTCTCTGTATCTCCACTCCAGTGTGTGCTGGGCATCTCAAAGGTCACCTGTCTAAATGTCAGCCACCCAGATTTCCCATCTCATCCTTCCAAGACCTTGGCTCGCACCTTAGAATCCACCCCAGCCCCTATTCCTTTGCCCATTAACCCCCCTGGAAGCACTACTTTCACCCCTTCAATATCACCCCCCTCCCAGCTATTTCTACTCCCTGCTTGGATTTTGCAACAACTTTTCTCCCAGCTTTTCTCTTCTTTCCCTCTCCAGTCTGTTCTCAACCCAAACTCAACTCAGGGTCCAAAATTCCTTTCAAGCATTGTCTGTTCAAAATTGTCCAGTGGTGCCCACTTTTTCCTGAAGTAAAAGCCTAACACTTCGCAGTGGACTTCAATGCCCCTAACAAGAAATGTTGAGGGCTTGGGGGTGCAGCTTAGTGAGAGAATGTGTTTGTGGGGTGTACATAGCCTGGGATCCATTCCCAGGTAAAGGGGGGAGGGGAGAGAAAGAAAAGAAGAATTTTGTGAAGGAGTTGGGAGTTTTCTGTTTACTGCTATAAGCCCAGTGCCTGGAGAAGGAACCATTACTTGGTAAATACAATGCATATTTAAGAGAATGCAAGAATACAGATGCCATGAAAATACATGCTTTTTCAGAGAAGGAAACAACCCTGTGCAAGACTGTAAATTCATTCCTTAGATCAGTTCAGGAGGCTTTCCTGAAAGAGGTGGCTTTAGGACTCCTCTTCAGCTTCTTCACTGTACCTGACAGCTTCCCCAGTCTCCGCAACCATTGACAATGAAGGAACCCCGGAAGCACAAAAGTAAATCAAGTTCCTGTCTGTAATCCCAACTACTCTGTCTATAATCCCAATTTCTTGGGAAGCAGAAGATTGGTGATTTTGAAAACAGCCTTGGCAATTTAGCCCGACCCTGTCTTGGGAATTGGGAGGGTGGAAAGGCTACAGAGTTGGGGATGGAGGTGGGAAAAAATGTCTAGGGGTGTAGCTCAGTGGTAAAGCACTTGCCTAGCATATGTGAGGCATTGGGTCCTACCCCCAAGACCGTGGGAATATGAGAGCTTGCACACAAGAACACACGGACACACATAGAGCAAGCCATGCTAGAGAAACACGCTCCTGAGTCTTATTTCTACTGCAGACTGCCGATGTCTGGAGCTTGTCGGCAGCTGGAGAGGCCATTTCAAACAGAGCACCTGGGTAATGCTTGCCTGCCTCTCACCTCAGGTCTCAAAAAAGCCCACCCTGAATACTGATGCGGAAGCAGGCTACCCACAGCTCGTCCTCTCAGACTCTGCAGGAAGGAAAGGTCGCAGAAGCATCGCAGAGCAATGGGATGGCTGGCAGATATTAAAAAGAATGAGGCCATTGAATGTGGGAAGATCACTGCGATATATTATTAGGGGGAAAAAATCAAAGTAAACAGCAAATCCCTGGAAAGACACGATGATTGCTAGCAGAGGTTGGATTGAGGCAATGGGCAAGTGGTTAGAAAGTAGGGGGGGAGACACTTTTCATTGTAAGCTCCCGAGTCATTACTAAGTCAGTCTTTCATTTTATTATTTATTTTATTTTATTTTATTTTTGTCTTTTTGAGTCTGGGTCTCACTATGTAGTCCAGGCTGGCCTTGAGCTCACTTTTGTAGCCCAGGCTGGTCTCGAACTTGCACTGATCCTCCTGCCTCAGCCTCCCAAGTGCTGGGATTACAGGCGTGCACAGCAGCGTTTTATTTTTTTGAAAAGAAGAAAATAAATAAAAGAATACAAACAGACAAAATGCAAGACCAGAGGGCTGCATGAAAGGTCTAAGCATTTTTGTTAAAAAAAAAAAAAAAAAAAAAGTCATCCGCACAAGCACAGGCGGCAGAAGCCAGAAGCCAGAGTCCTTCCGGAAGACAGCCCTGGGGCTTTAGCTGCCCTCAGGTTGGAAGGGTACCAGCTCAGGGCTGGGAATGCCAGTGGGTTTCCACCCCAGGTGGGCAGAGCCTAGAACCCGCATCAGGGCATCTCTGCTCAGGCTGGCCTAGCCACACCCCCTAGGCTGCGGCTGACTCTCTGTACCATGCTCTGAAAGACAGAAGTAAGCCAGAGCCGCCCACAAAGCCACGTGGAGTAGAAAGCTGCAGAATGGGGTGTTTGAGTCTGAAAAATGATGGGGCGGGAGGAGGGGAGACAAGGGAGGGAACGATGGCTGTCTTCAAATATTCCAGAGAAAACCGTCACATCACAAGAGGAGGGAGGAGGCCTACTTTCCAAAAGCACTTTCCTGCCAGTTGTTTACCGCTGGCAGGGTCCCGAGATGGCAGCACCCAGTATGCTCATGGCTTGCTTTGGCATTCCGAATCGTCACAGAGATCCAACGAGATTAGCAGCTTGCACATAAGGCACCCAAGGATGCACCTGGTCAAGACCACGCTGTTAGTAAATGACAGAACCAAGGGTCAACCCGGGAGCCACATCTGCAGACACTGTACCACGATCAATTGTAGGTTGGGCCAGAAGATCGATTAAATTCTGGGACTGCGATCCTCAAAATACAAGTATCAAAAAGGGGAGGCTGGGTTTGTTTCCACAGAGGAAGTGTCACTGATCCAAGAAGACCAGGACTGGTGCGGACTGGGTACACAAGAGGATCCACTGCAGCCTGGGCTGGGCCGGAGAAGACCAGGAGTAGGAGCTCACCAAGCTGGATCCAGCCCAGCAGGGTGGAAGCCCCCAGGGCCGGGGCGCTGGAGCAGCCCGGCTGAGTCGTGACCCAGTTCCGACGCCCCCTCCACCCCTGGGAGGCTGGGCGGCGCGGGGGCGGCCCGAGGAGAGAGCAGCCGACACCCGGGGGGCGACAGCAGCGGCAGAGAAGGCCCGGGCGCTGCGGGCGCGGACAGCGGCGCCCCCCGGGCGGGCTGGCGTTTCCTGCGCGCGTGACTCAGCACCAGCGTGGGCGCAGCTTCCCCGCGCGGGGCGCCCGCCCCCGCTGTCCGCCGCTCCGGAGCTGTGCTCGGGCGGGGAGATCCCAGCCCGCCTGCACTCTGGATCGTGACTCGGCGCCCGCCCCCGCAGCCCCTCGAGAGCGCGGCAGCGGACCGAGAAAGGGCTTCCCCCGCCTGGCCTGCGTGCCGCGGCCGAGGACCCCCCGGGCGCCCCTCCAGCTGCTCTGGGCTTTCTACGTGCTTGGCCTGAGGGAGCCTGGTGGAAAATTCCGGGCTAATTAACAGTGGAAGTCTCGGAGAAATGCGCTTCATCTCGCCCCAGGGCTCGCAGGGTCAGCCACCGTTTACTTGTTGGTTTTGCTGTCCCGAGAGGGAGCGTGAATTTAGAGTCGCCCCCTACTCCTTTTGCTGGCTGTGTCTTGGAGAAAACATTTCACGTCCGAGCTGGACTCTTCCTCCTGCAGCGACCCCCCTAGCGGCTCTGCTTCTCCAGATCTGATGAGCTGCCAGGGAGAAGGGGGAGGAGGAAAAGGACTGTCCTCATCGTGCAGGAGGAGAAAGTGAGGCTTAGGAGAGGAGGGAGAATCTGCGCTAAGGGAGTGCCTGGGGGGTTTGTGAGGGAAGACAGGACTTGAAATGAACATTCTGGCTTCTGGGGAGTTGCGGTGTTGAAGACCGCAAGCTGCCAGCCCAGCGCCCCTACCTGCTCAGAAGTCCCTTTAGCTTTCCCTAATGGGCTGTGGCCGAGAAGAGCCCAAGAACAGCTAAGCTGTGCTGCGAACCCCCCCCCCCCCGCGCGCCCCTTTGGAAGCATCCAGAACATGTCTGAAAAGATAAGGCTTTGCGCAGGAAAGACCAAAGCCAGGCCCAAGCGAGAAACTCTCTACTGCTTGCAGGGTTTTTGTTTCTGTTCTTTTAAAATAATCATTATGTTAAATTGACACGTTGAATTAAAATTGTGGTAGATTGGAATCATTCATCAAGGAAGAAATTGTGGAATTCCCCTGCCTCTGTGACTGGGCTGGGAGTGCAGTCCTGATTAGAGGCCGTCAGGAGCCTGGTGACCTGGCATGTCCGAAGCCGGGGGAGGTGGTTGGCACTGGGCCCTGGCCCCAGCTCGCCAAGAGAGGCTGCAGCGAAATCACGCTCCCAGCTGCTGCACATCAAGCTGCTCTGTCACCTGAGCTTCCGAATACAGAGAATCCCACATGCATCGCGTTACAGAAGCTGCACCTGTCGGCTGTCTGGGCAGCCTCCCTCCAGGATCCCACTCTCCTGGGGGCCTGATCTCCTGCATGCTGCAGGCAGAGCAGGGTATAGTGGAGGCACGGGAGATGCCCCATATCTTACAAAAGGGAGATCCAAGAGGAGTAGGCTGGCCAGGGAAGGCGAAGTGGTCTTTTGGTGTGGTGCGGTTGTCTTTCATCTCCCTGGCCTAGACCAGCAATACGCTCAGTCTCACGGGCACATCCACGCGGGTTGCACCTGCCACCTTCATTAGGACCCTGACATTTCCATGAACAGAACAGATCCTGCCTGCTAGAGAAATGGGACTGAGAGGCCTAGAGCAGGCGCTGGTGGTGGCTCCTACAGTGTCTGGAAGGCTGAATCATGACCAGAAATCCCAGTCTTCCCCCTCGTTAGGGCCGCGCAAATGCTCTTCTCAGCCATAGCTCTTAGGCAGGTGCTCTGCCACCAAGCCAAGCAGTGGCCCCTCTGTCCCGCCAGGGAAAAGGACTCCTTTTTCTCCACCCTTATAGTCTCATTACCCACTGCTTGTTCAACCTTCTGCAAGGTTATGTGCACATGACCGAGGTGACAGGCTCTGGAAGGCCTTTCTCATACCTCGTGCTTAGTGTGCCTCCTAGGCAGAGGGACTGGTTAAAGATTGTGGGCAAAGAGAGAGGAGGACTCTCCTTGCTCATGGGTGGGATTGGGAAGGGTGGCGTTAGCTAGAATGAGCAGTCCCAGTCCCCCTCATCGCCTTATGGCCTGGAGCCCTGAGTCTACAAGTCTTCTTTCTACACATGCGTAGCTGCAGGGAAGTATGCCCCGGCCCTTTCACCCAAGCAAGCCTGCTCCCCGAGACCTGCCTCTGTCTAGCCCTTCCTCCACCTCCTGTTCTCCTTCCACGAGCTTGCCTGGGTCCTACAGCCTACAAGTTTACTCACTCAAGATTTATGAGCCACCTGCCAAGCATGAGCTTTGGTTTCCTCTCCTATCCTCTTCAGTCTCGCAGGACACCAGCCCCTACCGCTTGCTGACCCTTCCTGCCTACACTCACCAGTCCATGGCAAACCCCAACAGTCATGGGACATTTTGCCAGCCAAATCCTACAAAAGAACTTAATGGACACCAAGATACTCCTTCACTCCTTTTCCGGTGGCTTCCTGCGTAACTGAAGCTCATTGGAGAAGTGTCCCTTCTAGAGTCTAAATAAAACTTTTCCAAGTTGACATGGCATACCCTGTGTCCTCCCCCTTTTTCACCAATGCCAAGTAAGGCAGTTCCAACCCTTTGCAAATTTCATGAGAATAAAGATTTCATTTAGATGCCCTGATGCCTCTTGTGAGCTGTTCAGTTGCTGCTAAGTCCCCTGGCTTGGGCTTTAGCCAGCCACTGCGGTCACATACCCTTCTCCTTTACCAAACCTGGTCCCAGGAAACTGCCTAAATAAATGTTTTCATGATGACTAGTGAAAGACTGATCAGGGATTGTTGGCATAGCAGAGATATTCTGGGCTTGTAGGATGACAGCCTCTATTGCCCGCTGACCCTTCCTGCCTACACTCACCAGTCCATGGCAAACCCCAAGAGTCATGGGACATTTTGCCAGCCAAACACTATTTTCAAGGTGCCTTCCTGGGTCCCCTAAACTCCAGTAACTAATTAGTTGTATGTTTTGCCTACTATGGAAAAGTGCTGACAGGCTCTTCTGATCCAACACCATGTACCGCCAAGAGCAGATGAAGAGTTAAGGGAATCTGAGCTCTCACCCTGGGCATGCCATCATCTCGTCTTGGACCTTAGCTTTCTCGTGTGTCAGAGGGGAAGCTTAGGCAGGTAGGTTAAAGGGTCCCCTTGGGCAGGCAGCCTGCAACTGTATTCACAGCAGCCTGCGTGGGGAGGAGAGGTACCACTTAGCACATCGCCAGGCTCGCAGTTACATAACACTCCTAGATGCGTTGTTCAAGCCAAAAAAAAAAAAAAAAAAAAACACAGCAGCAAGCAGCCCATCCCCCCACCCACCTCAGTGTCTCAGTATGCATATACACATATGCACATGCACGTGCACATACGCCAGTCTTTGTCTATGGTGCTCTCGAGGTACAGCTACCTGGGAAAGAATTTTAGAAGCCCTCCCTTTTTACTTTTTCTTTTCTTTTCTTTCTTTCTTTTTTTTTTTAAACAAATCTCATTCAAGAAAAGTCCTCAAGAAAAGATGTTCTTGCTCTCTAGGCTGAATCAAGTAGTTTCTCTTCTCTCCCACCATTCCACTCACTCAGAAACCTCACAGCACACCAGGCCTCTTCTTTTCTCTGCTTCCTGCCATACCCTCCAGCTTTCCAACCTCAAGGTACTCCAAAGAGTAGATCTATCTTATATCCCAAAGAAGGAGATAGGGAGTCAGCTTTCTTTCCGTGGAAGTTGGAAGAACTGCCCAGGCTCAAACTCTTTTCCCCTCTCTCCACTTAAATGTGCTTGACAGTTCAGTAGACCTTTCCCTAGAGGAGACTGTAGTTTCCCATTTTAGGAAATGGTGGAGGTCCATGGGACAGTAAGTGATAACTCAAAATCTTTATCCTCACTAAATTGGCAAAGGATTGGAACTGCCTTACTTGGCATTGGTGAAAAAGGGGGAGGACACAGGGTATGCCATGTTAAGTTGGAAAAGTTATTATTTCCTTTTGGTGTTCTTAAGAGAAGTATAAAAGTCTTAAAATGCAGCAGAAGAGATTTTAGTTGGGCTTTATGAAGCAGTTTCATAGCTTCCTAGTTAGGAAGTGGTAGACCGCGAGTGGATAGTGGATGTTGCTCAGCCTTCACGTCCTGGAATAAGTTGGATGCCCACTGTCCAGAGGCGGAGAAGTACACGAGAAGGGCACATGTGGGAAGGTGGCCCAGGGGCATAAAAGAGACCTGAACTTGGGTTCCTGCCTGTCATGTTCTTTGGCATCACATGTACCTCTTGTCTCTTCTGTGTCAGATTTTCTTTCCATGTCAAGATACTGTGGTGTATTGAGCACTTACTCTGTGCCTGGAACAGTGTTAACCAAGTGATGTTATCTAAAGTTTAAACTTTAGAACAAGCTTTTAAGGTAGATGTTATTCTTCACATGTGAAAAAGATGGGCTAAGAGAAAGAAAATAATGAATGGACGATCCCCCAGTCGAGAGGTAGTAAAACAGGATTTCTACTAGGTGTGTGTGGCCAAAGCTCATGTTCTCAACAACCTAGATCTGAACGTCCTGTGATCTTGTGGCTTCCTGAAGCTCCTTTCAGTTAAAAAAGGCTGAACTTCACCCTCACCTTAACTCTTGATTCCCTTCCTTTTAGTTAATGACCTCATGACCTGAAGGGATGACAGTCACACCTTTACTTCGGAAACAAGAGACTTTTCACAGCTCATGTGGGAACCTGCACTCTGTGCTTTTCCAGGAGCAGAGGAGGAAGTTACTGCAGTAACCCAACCCTTGAAAACCATGCCAGATGGCTGGATGCGTGGGAATTTGCCAGGTGCAATGCCAGTGTCCCCAGGACCTCATTAAGAAACCCCTTACCAAGCTGCCACCATCCTGTCCAGAGCTACCAAAATATATTTAGATCCTAGAAAGAGGTTTGGGGGATGATCAGCTTCCTCAACTAGGGCCATTAGTCTAAAAATCTTTCCATGGGATTTCAACTAAAAAATTGAGTCTCTCTCCAGGGTCCCAGCCCCAGCTGTTTATCCCAGATTGCCCCTACTTTTTCTTACCACTCTCTATTCCTCTTCACCCTTCCCAGAGTCAGGCTGCCTCTTCTTTTTATTTCATAATTGACCTTTGAAACTCAGGCTGCACAGATATTTGCTAAATCAGCAGGACCAGCTGTTTTTTTTGTTTTGTTTTTTTTGGCTTGGTCCTGGGCCAAGGGGAAAATGTGCCAGGGTGGCTTCGTGAGGCCTTGTGGTGTTGCCTGTGCACGTCTGGGAAGGGCTGGAGAGTGTGGAAGGAAAGACTGCAGTGGAGCGAGGCATGGGGTTTCCTAGAGGCTGGAAAATGACTTGCTTTTGGAAATGTGTGCTCTTTTTGAATGAAAAGGAGGGAAGAGCAGGAATCTAGGAACTTGGAGAGGTAGAAGATAACAATCTTCACAAATGTCCATTCTGCACCAAATTCCAGGTATTTACATTCCCTCCTACTAACAAGTCTTCATTCTGAGCTCATTTTCCAACTTAGTGGTGAGGAGTCCTCTCCTTGATGGGCATAGACAAAGGAAAAAGGGCAGTTTGGAGAGCCTTGGCCTCAGCAATCGGGCCTTTGAGGCACAGGACAGACAGGGCCCCCATGTGCTAAGGTTTCCTTACCCACTAACAAGTTCAGCTGGGAAGAAGAGTCTGTGAGAGTAGGATGGTAAACGTGTATGATATAAATACCTTGAGCACTAGGTCTTCAGGGTTGCCTCCTTCCCAGATCTCCATGGCTCTTGCTCTTCCCTGACATAAACCTTTACTTCAGCCAAGAAAGCTTTCTCTCTGGCTCTGAACCTGGTGTGTGCTTTCCCTTTTACCCTGTACTGTTCTGGGTGAGGGTATCTCTAAGAAGTCGCAATATGTTTATACCTCTTCAGATGTTTCTAGACATACATCTCATGGATGCTGAGCAAAGATTATGTCTTCTTTCCTATCTTTTCATAGTACAGAGTACAGGATTTTGAATAGGTGGACATTTGACACATTTACTTCACTGATGGATGGACCTTCATACTATCTTACCAGCTTTTGTTGTGAGCCATTCCTGACCTGCCACCTTCAAATAGACAACCCTAACTCAGTAGCAACAGAGGTACCTGCTCCAATCAGTATCTTAGACAACTCAGGCCAGGAGACATAGTCCAAGGTTTCCAGCCATCCCAAGCCTTAATTTGGAAAGACCAAGGAGCTCTGGCCATGACTCAAGCATTACTTCATGCAGGGCTGGTGGTATAGCTCAGGTAGAGAGCTTGCCTCATGTGCACAAGGACTTGAGTTCATTTCTTGGAACCCTTCCTCCAAAAAAGCCACGATTTCTTTCCTGCTTATGAGATGAAGGCAGGGAGGAAAGAGATGACCATGTGTAGCTTAAGTAGATGTGAAGGATTAAAGAAAAGAAAAGATGAGGAAAAATAAGTACTCAAGGGAGAGGGACAGAGGAGGGAGAGAAAAAAAGGAAAAAGGGAAAGGAGGAAAATGGTGAGAAAGAATGCTGTGAAAGAAAGGCTAGGAAAGGAGAGAGAAGCCATTCAGACTTTGTAACTGTGTTGAACCACAGAGCTCAGAGTAAAAGCTGAATTTGAAGCACAGTGCAAAGATCTCACCTAGCTTCCAGTAGTCATCTGTCTGCAGTCCTGGAAACCTGGCCAGGCCCTGGCATCTGCAGACTCAGAATGCATGACTGACTAGCTGGGTAAATGTGCTCACAAAAGCAGGGGCATAGTGAAGCCCGCAGCTTTAAACAAGGTCATGTGTTTCCATGACAAGAAGCCTTTTCCAGGTCAGACTGAGCCCTGGCATCAGCCAGAAAGGTGACAATAATCAGTTCTGTAAATGCTGTGCACCTTGATTTTAAAAACAAAGAGGAAGGGGCCATCTTGCTGCTTTCAGGGAGATGCATAAGCAGTGGGAGCCTGAGCTAAGGAGTCAGGGTGCATGTGAGGAAGATTGTAACCCCTCAAGCTGTTTTATGCCAGAGCATCTCTGTGCTCACCCATCTCCACATTGTTTCATTAGCTCAGCTTCCAAGGCCACCCCCTCTGTGTATCTCCCACTTGAAGGAGGGAAAAAAGGTCATCTATTATTACAGACCAGCTGGTGATTTAATGATCCAATATTTTCTCATTCTAGGTTCCCTGGGCTCCTACTTCTTCTGGAATTGGTCAAGAAGAAGAGTTGGAGGTCAGAGGCAGTAAGAGACTATGGGCCCAAACTGTGTCTAACACAGAGCCGGGCCCTTGGGAATCCTTTCCCATTCTTCAGTCACCTTTCTGGGGACATTCTCACTGTCTAATGAGGCCAGAGTAAAATGAGGAAAGATATGCAGCAAAATTATGATTGGAAGCCTTTGCGGCTGTCTCTTTTCCTGATTCAGCCTGCTCAGTGGAGAACTGATTCAGCAGGGAGCTCCCTGGAGAAATCCAGGGACAGGGCTGCCAGTTCTGCTCTTCTCCTTACCTCACCCTGTCCACAGCCATCCCTTCCCATCTGTTGGCTCTGTCCAACCCTGCATTATGAAGAACTATGCAGATACTGTGAACGGGGGCCATGGGTACAGAGCAGGATTGGGCCAAACATGTAACCAGCAATGATGTTTCTTGAAGTTCTGTGGGGAAAACGTAGGCTAAAGTTAGGCAAAACAGTAGGGGAAGAAATGGGAGGTTTAGAAGGCAGTCAATCAGGCAGGAAGTGGATGACTTCATGCTGAAAGCAAGAGGGAGGAGGTGGGGCAGGTACGTGCCTGCTTTCAAAGTCTCTGGACTCTAAGTCTCAAGGTTTAAATAAAGTAAGGAGCCACTGGGGTTATCAATCTCTGAGCGCACGGCCGAACTTTGTGAGTGAATGATTTCCAACAACTTACACTCTCTTCTGCCATGCTGATTATTTCTTATTTTTGTTCTCTCTTAGGAAACAAGAGCAGAGCAGGGTAGAAGGAAAGATAAAGATGCCACACGCTATTGACACACGAAGCTGGAGAAGCATCTAAGTAATTCCTACATTTCTAAATCCCCAGGAGGAACATCTGGACTGAAGCTATGGGATCTCCAGGCCACTTGGGGGACCACAGCAGTGTCTTTTATCAGGAGGAGTTATTCAGGGTTCTTTTGGGAAACTTCATGCCTTACTTGCCCACACAGACCTTTGATTTGCTGCAGAGACAGTGGGGACACAACAAGACAGAAGGGAGTCATGGCGGGATCAGGTGCCATCATTAACGGGAAGCCATCACTGTTTCCCAGGGAAATGGAATGGAATAGCTCATCTCCCCTGTTCGAGGAAAAGGTCATAATATTTGGAAGAACACTGCCTTTCCTGAACCATGGGCATTGTGGAAATCCTGTCTTCCTGCTTCCTATGCAAGATAGGGGGGGGAAAAAGCCACAAAACTCAGAAGACAAATGAGCCACTGAGGGAACTGAGGAATAGAACTGCATCTTCTTGGAGTTTGAATCAAATGCTTCAGGCATGTCAAGCTAGATCATCTTTGATCTTCACCACTGTGGCCCCATGGTTGTGTTAAAAGCTCTATGAGCTAACATGCCCCGACCCACCTTTTCTAATTCCACAACATATGAGATAAGAAGACGCAAGGTTTAGCAGGGTGATTCTGGGGAGACAATGGGTGTCCCCTAGACATAAGGCACATTTGGGATTGAATAGAGATAAGATTCTTAGCTCTCCCTTCCTCTCCCAACTCTTCCATTCCTTTAGTACTGTGACCGCTAAGGCTAGGTACTGGCCAAATGCTGATTTTTCCAGGTTCATCTGCAATTTTCCTGTCACCTGTCTAATCAGAAAAGGAGAGCCGACATGACCACCCTGAATACCCCAACCTCCTCTCATTTGTTCTTTTTCTATTCCTAGTCCATGGACCTCATGAGTGAAGAAACAACTTAAGATCTGAGAATTGCTGGATGGAGGCAGTTAACATTTCTCCTGAGACCCAATATAAGATTTCAGTTATTGCCAATAGCCAAGGGGAAATAGGGCTTGCAGTCATTAGCCATAGCAGAGATTTAAAGAGGCATTACATCCAAATAACTACTGTTTGCCAGCTATTCCTCTGGTCATTTTTCCCTTTCCACAATTGCCAACCTCCCTGCGCAGATATCCTCCTTGAGTCAGAAGGGAAAGCTGTGATCAGGCTGAGCTCTTGCACTATGACTGAGCCCTCCATTGTTTTGGTGGGTTGCTTCCTTGCACCCCTCACTGCAGGGATTCAGAAGAGAGGTGCCCACTCAGACCAAAGAAGAAGAATCTTCCTCCAGTGAGCCACTTCTGGCTTTGCTTCCCACTGCGCCAGTTAAAGAGCCAGCTTTTCCCTCTGGAAAATGCTTTCTCCTCCCTTTATCTTCTTCTGTCTTCAGCTTTCCTTCCTTTCCACTTAATCATCTGCCTCCTAAATTCTCTGATCCCAATCTTACTCATTTTGGAACTACCCTCCCATTAAGGCCCTTTAAAGCTCTTGGCCAATCTTCTGTCTTTTTTCAGATCTCTCTCAGTTTAAATAATTGTACTACCTCAATGGCTTCTCAAAATTTCTCTAACTTAAATCTTTTAATATTCCTCTTTCCTTCAGTTTAATCATCATGCCAACTTACTCAGTTTGTCCCCTATAATCCCTGCCAGTTCCCAATATCCTCAATTACCTGACACCCATTTTTCTCCTTTACCACCCAAGATAGGCTGGATGAAAGAACAACATCAAACCTTCTTCAATACTGATACCATTTTCTTTCCTCCAAATCTCCTTGACACACTTCTACCCCAACGCATCTTTTCACCCCTTCACTTCACATTACCCTCGTCCTCCCTACTCTTCCTCGATCCCGATTTCCCCTCCTCACACCCACTCGGGTCTCCTCCTCCCAACACAATGGTCCTTATCTCCTCTTCCCCACTCACTCGGGTCTTCTGCTCAGGACGCCCTTGCCCAGGGCAGCCGAGGATTTGTGCTGTAGGAGGGCTCCGGCGGCAGCGCAACAACTCGGAGGACGCTCCTTCTCCTTGTCGGCCGCGGCCCCAAGTGTCACCCGGTGCTGGTGGGGCGACTGGGGTGGGTGAGCCCTGCTGCCCTGGCCAGGCTGGGGCTGCGCCGTGAGCTGTCCGTGGTGCTGAAGCGGCGTCTGCTCGGATGAGGGCTGAGGGGCGGCGAGCGGTAGCTGTCCGTGGTCCTGGACCTGCTCCTGGGCCGCGGCGACGGAGCCGGCGGCGGGGGCGGCGAGAGAGGCGGACGAGGAAGCCCGCTGCGGGGCTGACGGTGGGGCCACGAGCCCGGGCGGAGGCTGGGCTTGCAGAAGCTGCTGGTGCTCCCACAGGCTGCGGTTCTCTGCGCTCAGCTCGTCCAGCCGCCGCTCCAGCTCGTCGATGCGCTGGCGCTGGGTGTGGATGAGGCTCTGCTGGTTCTGTACGATGGCCGTGAGCTCCTTCAGGTAGAGCACGGCGCGCACCGGGTTCTCCAGCAGGCTCTCCATGCCGCCCGCCGCCGCCTGCGCCCAGTCTGAGCCTCGGCGGTCGGCGGGGCTGGCGGGAGCCAAGCAGCCCCGGCGGCCGGCTGGCGTCCTCTCCAGCGGGCCCGACCTCCCTCCCCTGCCCGCCGCCGGCGCCGCGTCACTGCCACACGGACATTCACACACGCACGAGGGGCGGGACCGCGATGCCAGGCCCACCCACACTCCGCCTCTGGGCTTCCAAAGGAGGCCCTGCTTCCCGCTAGGCGGAGAGGGAAGGGGGAAGGAGAGAGAAGAAGGGAGGGAGGGAAGGAGGGAAGGAAACAGAGACAGAGACAGAGAATATGAATGGGGGTTTGGGGTGAGGATCAGGAAGAGGGAGACCCGAAACTGATGAGAGAAATCCGCAGCGGAGAGAAGCAGACAAGAAAAGAGGAAAAGAAAAGGTGAAACTGGAAGAAGGGAGAAGCAGAAAAGGGGTGGTGAGGATAGAGGAAGAGAGAAACGAGTGAAAGGACAGGAAAGCTGTGGATACTAGAGGGTCGAGAATTCTTTTGGCTGTGTCCAGCCGTTGGAAGCTGGAGGCCCGTCTTAGAGACTTTCTGGATCTTTTGTGTTCAACAATTTGTTCCGCTAGGGATTCCCTGGAACGCAGACTCTTGGGACTTAAGGGCCCCTAGAAAACATCTGAACCTGCTGCCTCCTCTAGCTATGTGGGAGCAAGGTGGGAAAACTGTTCAGGCTACACTTTTTCTGGAAATGGGATCTCAGGACAGTGTGGGCCTGGTCTGACTTTGGAAGAAGTCAGTCTGTTTGGTAAATATTTAGGAGTACATGCTGTTAGGAAACCCCGGGCTAGGTAAAGGTAAGATAAAAATGACTAAGATGGAATCTTCGGCTCACTTACAAGTGGGTGAAACAGATATAATTAATTACCTTATCATGTGGAAGTGGTTAAGTGATAAGATAGATGTATGCCCAGAGTGCTATAGAAACTGCCACCAGGGGACCTAGGAAGACTTCTTGGAGAAAGTTTATACTTGTGAGAAAGGTTTTCTTGGAAGGAAGTGAGGCATGAGCAAGCCCAGGCTTGCTCAGTATTGACCAAATCATTCGTTCCATTCTACCACGATTGTATGCAAAACAATCACCAGACGGAATGTAATATACTAGGGTTCTTGGGGGCTACAGTTAGCTGCCATCACAAGTTACAGTTTCTACAATCAAGTAGATCACAATGTATCACAGTAGGGGTGGTATGTACTTGGATAAGAAAAAGGGCAAGTCAAGATTTTTGAGAGTTTTTCAAGCCACCTGCCATAGGAGTTCAGGGGAGAGAGGTTGCCTCTGACTGTGGTGATCTGATAAGGACTAATGAGCTCCTCACTCAAGCTGAGTCATGAAGGACGAGAAGAATCTCAACAAGGCAGATCAAACAAGATGGGGAGGATACACCAAACAATGGGGAAAGCACTAAAGAACAGAGTAAGAGCCCTTTGGTTTCGGCATACTTGCCAGGGAACTGATTCTTTTATGAAAGAGTGACAGAAAGGAGTCAGGACTAAGGATGCCCTTCACGTATTCTATTCCATTCTCTGAGAAGAAGGCTCACCAGGCTCCCTGCCTACTTGCTATTTGCCAGGGTAAGTGAATTGATGGATGCTGCAGTAGATCCCGTGAGCTGGATGAGTTGAATCTATTTGTTGCCAGACTTGAATGACCTTATGGGGAAGAATCTGTCCTTCGCAAAGTAAACTGGTTTCTCTGCATTGATAATGTATCTTTTTTGTTGTTGTTATTTATCTTCTAGTGAAATTTCTTTAGTAAAGAATGAAAGGAACATACCCATAGTTAGGCAACTGTTAATTTGTTGTCCAAGAGTTGTGTACTTGTAGACACTATTACCCTTTTCCCTTCCTTTTCCCTTTTTTCTTTTCCTCTCTCCTTCCCTCAGTACTCCCTTGGTACTGGGGATTGAACCCAGGGCCTTCACAGTGAGTTACATTTCCAACCCCTGTCTGCACTGAAAGAAGTTCTTGTTGAGTTGCTTAGGCTGGGCTTGAACTTGCAGTCCTCCTGCTTAAACCTCCCAGAGTGCTGAGATTAAAGGTTTGCACACTGTGTCTGGAGTAAGATCAATACTATTTCTACAAGTGGAACAACCTGGAATAAATACAATTATCTATATATGGGTCTTGATTAAAAATGTAACAATCTGACCCCTGTGTTAGCCCTGCTATTCTGGAATCCCTAGGAATGGGGCCCAAGTGTTTTTACTTTTAAGGTTTTTCTTTTACTCAAAAGAATCTAAACTATTGGATTATAATTTATATGCAACAACACACACTCACTTTGAGTACACTGTTAAATGAGCTCTGACAAATACACCCATGTACTCACCACTATAATAAAAACTACCATCATTGCAGAAAGTAAGTTCATGCTCCTTCGCACTCAATCCCTCTTGCCTACAGCCCAAGTTAACCACTGATCTGCTTCCTGGTAACAGATGTTAGTTTTGGCTCCTACAGAACTTAATATTAGTAAATATCATATAGTCTACATTTTTGTGTTATTTTTGCGCATCATAATGTTTTTGAGGTTCACCCATCCCATTACAAATACAGTTTGTTCCCTTTTTATTTTTGTGAGTATTCACAATAGATACAGCATAATTTCTTTTTCTGTTTATTTATTGATGGTCATTATATTTGTTTTCAGGTTCTGGTTATTTTGGATAGGAACAAATTTTTATATGGATCTCGATCTCTCTCTCTCTCTCCATATATATATATATATATATATATATATATATATATATATATATATCTTTTTTTTTTCAGTACTAGGATTGAACTCAGGACTCTGTGCTTGCCAGGCAAGCACTTGTTCTACTGAGCTATCTCCCCAGCCTGTTTTTATATGTTTTGTCAAGAGTAAAATTCTACAATTAGAATTAGTAGATTATACGAAATTATGTATTTAACTTACCAAATTGTTTTTCATAGTGGTTGTACTATTTTTACTTTCATTGGAAATGTTGGAGGTTCTGATGTTGCTTTTTCATACTGACATTTGATACCATCATCCTCTTTTTATTTTATCACATTGAGTAGGTAAGTACAACATCTGATTTTCCCCCCATATAGGGATTTAACACAGGGTCCTGCACCCAGCTGCAGGCATATCTCTCTTATTTTGAGGCAAGGTTCTCACTACATTGCCTGGATTGGGGTCAAACTTTCAATCTTCTTGCTGGGAATATAGTATCCATCACCATACCCAGTTCAATGCGGTCTTAGTGTTACTTTCCTGATGACTCTTCTTATGTGCTGCTTGGCCATCTGTGTGTCTTCTATGATCACTGTTTCAACTGAGTTCATTGTTCTCTTATTGATGTTTTAGTGTTCTTTACATATTCTGGAAAGCAATTTCTGTCAGATGTAATCAACCGCAACAATTATCAGTGGCCTGCTTTGTGATTGTAATAGTATTGTCTTTGAAGAACAAATGATTTAATCATGAAGGAAGAGAGGAGGAAGAGGAAAAATATACAATTTTTTGTTGTTGTTGTGGTGGTGGTGGTGTTTTGTTTTTGTGTCCTATCAAAAACTCTTGACCAAGGCTGGGGAGATAGCTTAGTAGAATAAGCACTTGCTTGGCAAGTGCAAGGTCCTGAGTTCAATCCCTGGTAACGGGGGTGGGGAGGGGGAGGAGTGGATAAAACTCTTGACCAGCAAGGCATAGTGGCATATCAAACAGTGGCATAATCCCAGTTACTGGAAAGCTGAGGCAAAAGAATTGCAGCTGAGGTCAACCTGGGCAACTTAAGTCAGAGCCTGTCTCAAAATAAAACATAAAAGGTGCTTAGATAGAGCACTTGCCTAGCATAAGCAAGGTCCTGGGATAACTCTGAGTACTTCAAATACATACATACATACATACATACATACATACATACACACACAGATACACACATACATATATATACACACTAACATGTTCTCCTGTCTTCTAAAAATTTATAGATTTTCCTTCATGTTTAGGTCTGTGATCCATGTTAGGTTAATTTTTGTGTTTGGCATTTCTTTTTTTAAATGTTTGACAGAATTTATCAGAAGTTATCTTAGCTTGAAGGTGTTTTTTAGGGGGGTATTTTTAACTACAGATTCAGGTGCTTTGTGAAGTATGTCTATTTGGACAGTTTATTTCTTTGTGTGTCTATTTTGGTGATTTGCATGTCTGGTAGGTAGAATAACCTCCCTAAAATGCTCATGGCTTAGTGTCCTAAATCTACAAATGTGTTACTTTATGTGGCAAAGAAATTTTATTTATTTATTTATTTATTTATTTATTTATTTATTTATTTGTGTGTTGCCAGCTCAGCCCACCCTGGGTGCAGGGTTGGCATGGGGTGTGGCACAAGGGTTCCAACTGTGGTCCCTGTGCACTTGCCTAAGCTTGCCTAAGCAGGTGCTTTAGACTGCTGAGTTATCTCACTGGCCCCTGACCTGTCAAAGGAATTTTAAATATGTGACAAAGTTGTGGATACTGGGCAATATTTGGACACAATCTGGGTGATACTTTTGTTGTTGTTGTTGTTGTTTGTTTATTTTTATGGCCAGCTCAGCCTGCCCTGAGGGCAGGGCTGGCGCAGCATGTGGGGCCGGGGATCCAACCGCAGTCCGTGCAGCCACCCAAGCTTTTCTAAGCAGGCGCTTTAGACCACTGAGCCATCCTGCTGGGCCCAATATTTTTATTTTATGGGATAGAAGCCAGTTTCTGGATCTACAAGATAATAAATTCATTTTGTTGCTTCAAGTCACCGTGTTTGTGGTCACTCATTTAAACAACAATGTGAAACTGCTTCACACCTATAATCTCAGTATTTGGGGAAGCTGAGGCAGGAGAATCATAAATTAAAATCTAGCCTGGGCAACTTAGTGACTTGGTGAGACATTGTTATGGTTTGTGTATAGGTATCCCCCTAAACCTCATGCAGTCATGGGTGGACTTCTAGAGTTTGTAATTAACTCATGATCCTCTGGGATTATGGGCATAAGTGCTGCTGGGATTATGGGTGTGAGTACTACACCCAGCCTGGGGCAGATAGCATAATACCACTTAAGGGAGAAAGACTGGCTCTCGGTAGCCATTGTTGCTACTCCTCCTCCTTAGCCTTCTGCTCTTTGCCATCACCATGAAAGGTTATTCTGTTCCATGTGCCACTCTGCTTTGGAGCCAGCTGAGTACAAGCTAAAATCTCCAGGAACTGTGAGCTCTATAAACCTTTCCTTCCTTCACTTTGGGTATTGGGTATTTGTCCCAGCAATGAGAGAAGAGTAACTGAGGCAGCCCCTATTTTATAATAAAAAGTAACAAAGGATTGGTGACATAGCTCCAGTGTGAATCAAGCTCCTGGTTCCAATTCGCAATGCAGGAGAACAGGACAAAACTTGTGTCTTTCAAGAAATACATTCATTTTGTCTGAGTTGTCAAACATGTTTGCATGAAGTTGTCATAATATTAGCCTGTTTGCCTAGTAATATCTATAGACTATATAATGAAGCCTCTTCTTCTTTCTTTTCTTTTCTTTGTCAGAGATATCATATGGTATTCATTTTTCAAATCAATTTTATTGGCACACTTTACATATACATTATGACCACACTCCTCATAGGAAACCTGTACCAATACATAGATCGTATTTCTTCTTCTTTCCCCAGTCCTCTCCCCTCCCTTCAATCCCTCTTCCCCTCCTTATTCATAAAAGCTTTTTTTCCTACTCTTTCCCCTCAACTTCCTCCCCTCTCCCTGTTCCCTTTCTCATATGAACATTTTCTTTCTATTTCACAACATCTATTCTAGAATTTGGACCTTATTTACACTTTCAGTTTCTCAAACCAGAGAAACAAAGTGATATTTTCAAAATGTGATTTA
The DNA here is from genome assembly GCA_004027025.1 of Myocastor coypus. Classification (NCBI taxonomy): domain Eukaryota; kingdom Metazoa; phylum Chordata; class Mammalia; order Rodentia; family Myocastoridae; genus Myocastor; species Myocastor coypus. The sequence goes on from PVJA010024282.1 coordinate 30,571, forward strand.
TTTTACTTAAGTGTACAATCTCAGGTTCATCCATTTATGTAAAGATGTCTCATTTATCCTTCCTTACAGCTAAGTAGTACTCCACTGTATCGAAAGAAACACATCTTTAACCATTCATCCACTGATGGAGATTTGGGTTGTTTCCAAGATCTATCTATCACAACTGCGGTGCTATAAACATGGGTATGGGTATATTGCTGTGCTATGATGCTCTTAATTCTTTCAGGAAGATACCAAGAAGAGTAATTGCTGGGTCAAATGAAACCTGAAGTTTTAATTTGTTGGGGAACCTCTAGTTACTGATTTCCACAGGAGCTGTACCAGTCTGCATGCCCACTAGTAGAAGAGAGGGTTTCTTTTCCCCCACAGCCTTACCAGGTTGATTTCTTGATAATAACCATTCTTCCTAGAGTGAGATGCAATCAATGTTGTTTTAATTTGTACCTCTTAAATGATCATTAGGCTGGGCGTGGTGGCGCACGCCTGTAATCCCAGCACTTGGGAGGCTGAGACCGGAGGATCAGTGTGAGTTCGAGACCAGCCTGGGCTACAAAAGTGAGCTCAAGGCCAGCCTGAACTGCATAGCGAGACCCTGTCTCAAAAAAAAAAAAAAAATGATCATTGATTTTTTTTTTTTAAATTTTAGGGAAGGGTCTACAGGGTGTTCAGGGTCTCACTGCTAGATCAGACTCGTAGTGATCCACCTGCTTACAATTTAAACATTAATCACTTTTTTTGAGCCTGGGACTCTGGCCATATAGTCCAAGCTGGCTTTGAACTCATTATGTAGCCTAGGGTGACCTCAAACTCATGGTGACTCTCCTGCCACAGCCTTTTGAGTGCTGGAACTATGGCTGTGCACCACCACACCCAGTTGAATCATATTTTTCTATCACACATTATACATTTAATTTAATTAGCAATGTCATTGGGTTTACACCTATCTTCTTGCTATTTTATTATTTATTTCATTTATCTTTTATTTGTTGTACTCTCTCCTTTCTTTCTTCCTCCCTCCCACTGTCCCTTTTTCTTTCTTCCTTCCTTCTTTCTTTCTTTCCTTCCTTTTTTCTCTTTTCATTTTTTCTTCCTTTCTTTTTTCTTTTCTCTTTGTTTCTCTTTTTTCTCTCTCTCTCTCTGTTCTTTTTTTTCCTTCTGTAAGTGGGAATCAAATCCATGACTTTTCACATATTAGCAAGTACTCTGTCACTGACCTATATATAATTCAGCCTCTTTTTTTTTTCTGAATTATTTAACATTATTATCTGTCATTCCACTTAATTTCCACTGTTGCCTTTTTTTTTTTTTTTTTTTTTTTTTTTTTTTTTTTTTTTTTTTTTTTTTTTTTTTTTTTTTTTTTTTTTTTTTTTTTTTTTTTTTTTTTTTTTTTTTTTTTTTTTTTTTTTTTTTTTTTTTTTTTTTTTTTTTTTTTTTTTTTTTTTTTTTTTTTTTTTTTTTTTTTTTT
>PVJA010024283.1:0-14181 GCA_004027025.1 Myocastor coypus
GCCACCACGCCCAGCCCAATTTTTTTTTTTCAGAAGAGTGACTTAAATACAAAATGCAGTTGGAAGAGTTAAAAAATTTTTAATGTTTATTTAAAGTGTTAATGTTTAATTGTTTGATCAGTCTTACATACCTATGTCTGTTGATTTATACTGATTTGATGATGAAAATATGTAATGCAACCATTGTTAATTTTTTCTTGATTTGAAATTCTGTACTATATGTACTCTTGTCACTATTTTTTTTGTTTTTGTTTCTGCTATTTTTACTCTTAAAAATATAATAAAAAAAAGAAAAGAAAAGAAAAAGATATCCCCTGCTCCTGCATAGGCAGAATCTATATGGTGAAAGTGGCCATATTTCCAAAACTGATATATAGGTTTAATGCAATCCCAATTTTAAAAAATTATACCATTCTTCACAGAATTAGAGAAAATAATCTTAAAATTCATATGGAGAGCTAGGAGTATAGCTCAGCAGCACAGTACCTGCCTTGAGAGTACAAGATCCTGAGTTCAATTTCCAGTACCAAAAAAATTTCATATGGAACCACAAGAGACCCCAAATAACAAAAGCAATGCCCCCCCTTGCACAAAAACAGGCATGTGGAACAAAAGAATAGAATAGAAGGTGCAGAAACACCCCAGCCATCTAACCTTTGGGGAAAAAGTAAAAAACGTATTTGGGGAAAAGATGGCTTCATTCACAAATGACTCTGGGAAAGCTGGCTATATGTGCAGAAGATGACATCTAGAGCCATATCTTTACCATGTACTAAAATAAAACAAAAATAGACTTTAAAATATCTACATATTGGGCCTGGCGGGATGGCTCAGTGGTCTAAAGTGTCTGCTTGGGGAAGCTTGGGTGGCTTCAGGGACCCCGGTTCGATCCCCGGCACCACATACTGCGCCAGCCCTGCCCTCAGGGCAGGCTGAGCCAGCCATAAAAATGAGTGAATAAACAAACAAAGGTTCTGAAACAAGAATAAAAATAATAAATAAAATTAAAAAAATATATCTACATATTAAGACAGCAACAATCTGCTGGAAAACTTAAAAAATAAGGCTGGGAAAACAGCGCAGTGGCTAAGCACCTGCCTGGTAAATACAAGGTTCAGAGTTTGATCCCCAGTACCGCAAAAGCAAAATAAAACAAACAAACAAACAAACAAAGCAACAGGGAAGCGCTTTCTGGACAGAACCCCAACTACACAGCCAATAACACCAAGAATCAGCAATTGGAATTATGTCAAATTAAAAAGCTTCTGTACAGTAAAGGAAACAGGTAACAGAGCAAAAAGAAAACCTACAGAATGGGAAAAAAATTGGCAGTTATTCCTAGAAGAGGACTAACATCTAGACTACCTAAAGAACTCAAAAAAAATTGACCTCTCTAAATAAAAGACCCTATCACAAAGTGGGGGGAGGGTACCTGAAGGGAGTGGACATTTCTCAGAAGAAAAATTACAAATGGCTAACCAGTCCACAAAAAGTACTCATCATCTTTGGTCATTAGAGAAATACAAATTAAAACAACACCATAGTTCCATCTCACTAGAACAGCTACCATCAAGGATTCAAAAAACAACAAATGTTGGTGAGACTGCAGGGAAAGCAGAAGCCTTTTACACTGCTGGTGGGAATATAAACAGTGTGACCACTATGGAAATCACTAGGCATCCCTCAAAAAATAAAATTAGAAATTCCATTCACCTCAGCTATTCCCCTTTTCTCAGTAGAGTGAAGGGTGTCATATTATATTGATACAGGCGTGCCCAGGTTTATAGCAGCATAACTCTTGATAGCTAAATCCTGGAAGTGGACCACATGCCCATAACAGATGAATGGACAAAAAAAGATGTGGTGTTTAGACACCACAGAGTACTACTATGCCACACAGAAAGACAAACTTATGTTGGTTGTGGGCAAGTGGATGCACCTTAAGACCATAATAACATCAATGGGATAAATCAGTTGCAAGAGCTCGAATATTGTGTGGTTCTCTTATATGAGAAACCCAAAGCATGAATCAGTTAAGAGCAAAGTAAGATGGGTAACAGAAAACAGGGGGTGATATGTTTTGCAAATGAGAAGAGGATAATACCTAGAGGGAGGAGGAAGTGAGGGAAGGGAAGATGGATGTCAAAAGAATTAAGATGCATTATATACAAGTACCAGCACACCATAATGGAAGTAATCATTATGCACTATAAGCATTTATGAATAAAAATGAAAATTGAAAAAAATGGACTCCCTCTTCCTTGAAACCCTTTCTTCACTTGATTTTGTGAAACTACTGAATTTTTTCTTATTTCACAGTCCATTCACTGGCTGCTTTTCTTCCAGTGTATCTTTTGTGTTGTGGTGGTGGTTATGGCAACTGAACTCGGTACCTTGTGCTTGGTAGGCAGGTTTTTGTGCCATTGAGCTATTCAAATGTTGGGACTAGGGAGGGCTGAATGTTTGGTCTTTTGTACTTTTTTTAAAGACAGGGTCTCACTATGTAGCCCAGGCTGGCCTTGAACTCATAGTGATCCTCTTGCCTGAGCCTTCCTAGTGCTAGGATTGCAGGTGTGTACCACTATCTTAGTTACTTTTTACTCATTGCTGGGACAAATACCCGACACTCAAAATGAAGGAAGGAAAGGTTTATTAGCTCACAGTTACTGGAGGTTTCAGTCCATATTTGGCTGGCCCAAGGATGAGTGGAACAGAGCAGAGAGCATCCAGTTCATGGTGGCGAACAGCAACAAAATGATGGCAGAGATAGTCAACCAAACAGGGCAGCAGAGAGCAACAGCTCTAGTCTGTCTCTCTGTCTCTCTATATTCCTATCAGGCTCTCTGCCTTAGGATATCTGCCCTGGGCCACACCCATAGTCCCAGCCTTACTCAAACCGATAATCCCATCAATACTAAAATACATAATCCCATGATTCATGAGTCAAGTCTCCATCTATAGCAGTCCCCACCCAGTGACTACATGAGGCTTTTGGGGGACAACTAGACATAAACCATAACAACCACCATGCCCTGATCCCTTCTGATCTTTTTTTTGTTTGTGTGTATAGTATCAGGGATCGAATTTAGGACCTTGGGGGCCAGTGAGATAGTTCAGCAGTCTAAAGCACCTGCTTAGGCAAGCTTTGGCAACCACAGGGACCACAGTTCAATCCCCTTCACTGCATGCTGCACCAGCTGCACCCCCAGGACAGGCTGAGCCAGCCATAATATAAATAAATAAAGTTTGTTTTGTTTTTTTAAAGGGGGGCTGGAGAGATAGCTCAGAGGCACAAGTGCTTGCCTAGAAAGTGCAAGGTCCTGAGTTTGATCCTTGGTTCCAGGGGAAAAAAATAAATTAATAATAATAATAATAATAATAATGAAATAATTAATAATAATAATAATAAAAACCCTCAGGGCCTTGGTGCTTGCCAGGCAAGCACTTATTCCACTGAGCTATCTCCCCAGCCCTTCTTCTGCTCATCTTAATCCGAATCCATACCCTAACTAATCTCTTCCATACTCATGGCTTTAAATATCTGTACACTGCCGGGTGTGGTGGCACATGCCTGTAATCCCAGCACTTGGGAGGGCTGATGCCGGAGGATCAACATGAGTTCGAGATCAGCCTAGGCTACAGAAGTGAGCTCATGGCCAGCCTGAACTGCATAGCGTGACCCTGTCTCAAAAAGACAAAAATAAATAAATATCTATACACTAATGACTCCCCAACTTAATTTCCTGCCCCACCTTTTCAATGAGTCCCAGACTTACACACTACCATCAACCCAGTGGTCCACTTGGAGAGGGATCTAACCCACACAATGAATTCAGCGTACATAATCTGAATTCTTGGGCTGCCCCAAACCACTTTTTCTCTACTATATGCCATCTCAGCAAATCACGTCAAATTCACCCAATAGCTCAGGCAGGACTGGTGCTCCTGACTCTGCTCTTTCCCTACTACATCAGCCAGTCCTTCTGTGCTACCCTTAAAATATTTCCTTAGCCATGCATGTCCCGTTAGACCATCCTCAATGCCTTTCCTGAGTGACTGGGACACCTTCCAACTGGATCTCCTGTCTCCTCTTTGCCCCTAATCCTCCAGTCGGTTCATCTGAAAGCTATCAGAAGGACCCTTTCTTTTTTTTTTTTTTTTTTTTTTTTTTTGAGACAGGGTCTCGCTATGCAGTTGAGGCTGGTCCTGAGCTCACTTTTGTAGCCCAGGCTGGTCTCGAACTCGCACCAATCCTCCTGCCTCAGCCTCCCGAGTGCTGGGATTACAGGCGTGAGCCACCACGCCCAGCTAGAAGGACCCTTTCTAAAGCACAGCTTTGTCCAGCTCTGATTCAACCCCTGCTCCCCTGTGAGTTTGCCCTACGCCTGCAGCAAACAGCCCTGCAAACAGCAGGACGGGAGTGGACCTCCGTGGTAGAGGATTTGCCTGGCCCTGCTTTCATCTCTAGAAGAAGAGAAAAACAAAATCCCTCTGAACTCTGCTGCCCTGAGAGGCCCTGTTCTATCAGAACACTGCTTCCCGCAGGGCCCTCCACTCCTGCCGTGCCCACTGCACTCCCCTCCTGTGTACACAGTCCTGGCTTTTCCTCTGACACTAAACCACCCACCCAAGGCTTCCTTGTGGCTGTCCCTTTCCCTGGAAAGCTCTTTTTCCAGGACTACCCAGGGCTGGCTCTGTTCCAAGCTCTACTCAAATGTCGCCTCACTAAGCAGTGAAGATCTTGGCTGCCTGTTGGAAATGGTTCCCACCAGTGCAGTTGGTCATACACTCTTTCGTTAAGTGATATTACTTTTCATAACACATCTCTGTTATGTGTCTTTATGCTGTGTGTCATCTGTATGTGTATATAATGCACTGTTTGTTTCACCTAGAATAGGTAGGTTCTCCATGGGGACAAGGACTTTGTCTTCTGGCATTGAGAAAGCACCTAATCCAGTATAAGCTCACTGGGTACTGTGGTTGGAGCATTACTGATTCAGTGGAGTCTTCTTCCCTCTTTGCAAATACAAAGCATTACTTTTTTTTTCAATTTATTTTGTAGGCTGGGCATGGTGGTGTATGCCTATAATCCTAGCACTCATGAGGCTGAGGCAGGAGGATCACCACGAGTGTGAGGTCAACCTGAGCTACATAGTTAACTCAAGGCCAGCCTAAACTACACAGTGAGATCCTGTCTTTAAAAAAATTAAACTGATTGGAGCCGGCGAGATAGCTCAGCAGTCTTAAGCACCTGCTTAGTTAAGCTTAGGCAACTGCAGAGAACACGGTTCCCTGGCACCACATGCTGCACCAGCCTCACCCACAGGGCAAGCTGAGCTGGCCATAACATAAACAAACAAACAAGCAAACAAACAAATAAATAAATAAAGTAAAAGTTTTTTTTTTTTTTTTAAAGTTAACCTTGTGGGCACAATTTAGGCATATAGAATGATCGTATTTGTCATAGGTAATCTGTACCTGTATATGATATATCTTTTTTTTATATATATGATATATCTTGATTCCTCTTTTTTTCCCAATCTCCCCTCAACTTCTTTTCCTCTGATTTACAAAGTACTGCTTCCATTTTATCCTTCTTTTTATCCTTCTTTCATTTGTTTTATTTTATTTTCTTTTCCTTTCTTCCTTTTCCCTTTCCCCGTCCCTATTTCCTCTCTCTAACAATTTCTTCTAGCGAGGTGTGATGGCACACACATATAATCCCAGCACTTGGTAGGCTGAGATGAGAGTCCCTGAGAGTTTGAGTCCAGCCTGGGCTACAAGGCCAGCCTGAACTACATAGTGAGACCCAGTCTCAAAACGAAAGAAATAAAACTTTCCTATTTCACAGGGTCTGTTGTATGTTTTGGTCCTTGTTCACTTTTCAGTTTCTTACACCAGGAGGTCAATGCAATATTTGCACACATGTGTCTGGTTATTTCACTTAAGAGTATGCTCTCAAGGTATATTCATTTAGCTAGAAATGTCTCAAGTTTATCCTTCTTTATGGCCGAGTAGTACCCCATTGTATAAAAAACCCATCCTATTATGCATTCCTTGGCTGATGGGTATTTGGGTTGTTTCCAATATTTAGTTATTACAAATTATGGTCCTATAAACATGGGTGCACATATGTAGTTGTGTCATGATTTATAAAGCATTATTAATGAATGCTGTGCATAAAAGAATGAAGATCATGGGGTGTAGCTCCATGGTAGAGCCCCCTATACCTAGCATGATTAATAGCCTGGACTCAATCCCCAGCACCACAAAAAGAGGGAGGAAGAAGAAAAAGAGGAGGAATACAAGCAGAATAAATGGGAGTGAAAGAAAGGGGAAAGCAAGTGTTCATGAATCTTTAGTGCCGGCTCTTCAGCCCAGAACACGGGCTGGTGCCATACACAGATCATTTGATTTAAACCTCACGACAATCCCATATTGAGATATTGCAATTTTAATTTTATAGATGGGGGAACTTGTCTTCAGAAAGATAATGTGTTCAGGTCATGCAGCCAACAAGCAGCTGAGGAAGAGTGGAACCCAGGTCTGCTTGGCCCTAAAAGCGGCCACTCTAAGCCCTGGACTCAATGCCAGGCACGCGCAGAGCTCCGCTGGAAGCTCTGCCTTGAGGACACTGCACCTCCCCTGTGCTTCTCTGGAAGATCGACCTGTGGTCCGGTTGCTCAGTCAGTCTGTCGGTCAGTCGGGGCAGGCAGGTGAGGGCAGGAGCAGTGGAGGGTGTGCGGCAGGAGGCCTTTCTATTCCTAGCTGTTTGTAAACAGTGTCCTGACGACCTGGCTTAGGGTTTCTGCAGCGACCCGACAGAGCTGAAGCCCAATTCTCCCAAAGCAGCCTTGGCTTTCCTGAGATTATGCTTGGGCGGAAGGTTGCAGACAAGGAGAATTCTCTGAAGCCACAACCTCCCCCAAGACTCCCTTTCCTCTGCCATGTTCTAGGACCCTTAACTGGTGTCTAAAAGAAATTAGGCATAAATTTAAAAACATGGAAGCCCTGGAGCCAGGAAGTGGGTGAGCTAGAAGCTTTGCCTTCTTCCCTAAGATTAGCCCCTTCTCCTTCCTCCCTGCTTCCTTCTCTGTTTCTGTCATTCATTCTTTCACTCCCACTGACAGTATTTTTTTAACCTCATGAAATGTTGATCTGCCATTTACAGGTATAAAGCCTGAAGAATTTACTGCCAGGCAAGCACTTGTGCCACAGAGCTTTCTCACCAGCCAAAGCCTGAAGAATTTAGCAGGAGCAAATTCTTACCCTGATCAAGCGCTGAAGACTGTCAGTACCTTGCTTTATTTACTCCTCACAAAAATTAAAAAAAAAAAAAAAAACCCTCAATGCTAAAACTCCTTCCTCTCCCCTCCAGGACTGGGAGCCAAGACCCGAGTTACACTGTGAACCTTTTCAAACTTATTTTGAGATATGGTCTTACTAAACTTCCCAGGTTGGCCTCAAACTTGCCATCCTCCCTCCCAGCCTTCTGCCACCTTCCTTGGCTTGTTCAAGGTTGGTTTTTCATTCCCTTTGGACAGGTAATAGACTGTCAAGAAGCTCTGCTGAAGAGAAGGGACGAATGATGCCAGTGGCACCAAAAGGTGCTCATCACAGATAATGCTCTTCCTTCTCCCAAAAGCTGCACAAGTTTGCTGGATCAGTAAGGGATGAAAGCTTAAGTCAAGCCTAGGCCTAATTCCAAACACCTATGGGCCTTCTGTATCCCCAAAGGGAACCGATACCCTGGGTCCAGACCTCTTCCCTCTGCTGATGATGTCCAGAGTAGTCCAGTAAACACAAAGCAGCCTAAGGAAAGGCCTGTGTGGAAAGGTCAGGAAATTCCGACTTCTCCAATTTGGCAGACATACAAATAACAGCTCACCCTCTCCCCCTGCCCTGTGCTTTGTTGATATTCCTGTTGTCACACACACACACACACAGAACATAGATTCCATCTCTCTCCTGGGGCACTTCATGCAAGGTTCTGGACCCATGGGTGGACACGCTGATATGGTCTGACATGGGCACTCCCATCTCTTTGATAAACTAGGACCCACTAACCACATCAGACAGGTGAGGCTAGGACTGTGCCCTCTCCTTGCTGTCCATGGTCAAGCCCCTCCCTCCACCTGAAGCCTCCAGCCTCCACTGTGCAGGTAGCAGCTTCCCCTCCATCAGTCAGTCACTCGGGGCCACCTTGGAAGCATCTCCTTCCCCTTCTCACTGATGAGCCATTTTATTCTTACAGGTTCTCCTCAGTCCTGTCCACCTAGGACCCCCTCTGGCCTGTCCCTAGCCACACTCATCCCTGCTGTGCCAAGGATGAGCAGGTCAGTGGCACTCAGGAGCCATTCTGCACAGGGCAGCTGCTATCAATGACCCACTTGCCCCAAACTCTTTAAGTTAAATACAGAAATACCGAGGGGGAGAGAGAGAGAGAGAGAGAGAGAGAGAGAGAGAGAGAGAGAGAGAGAGCCCACTTATATGAGTTAGAATAATACTGGAGACAAATACCTATGAGTCCTATAACCTAGCTTAAGAACAGTCAGCTGCTTATCCACATTCTGGAAGGAGGCAGCTGTCAAACTCCAGAGAGATTTTACACCTTCCAGCTCTTTGGGCGCCTGCTCTTGCCTCCTGGGGTCAACAGGCCCCCATCACCTCTCCTGCCCTCTCTGCCCTGGCCTCCAGGGCTATTTTGGGTGTGTACCAGCCAGGATTAATCTCCTTAAGCAGGGAGCCATGCTGCCCGCTGTGCTCCCAACCAGCAGTGCAGCCCTGTCTGCAAAGGGCATTCTGAGGGTTAGGGCCCAGCGCGGTTAGGGCCCAGCTCCCACTCAGGTCTTCTCTGCCTTGGGCCTCTTACACCTGCTGGGGCACTCTGGACTAGTAGAGATGGCTGCTGCAGTGGTTCAGGCCCCTGGTGGGCGCCTCAGGTTTGCTTCTCAGATTTACCGCTAGGGAGAAGCTAAGAGAGCTCCCTCTCCCAAGCTCAGCAGTCCCTGCCCCAGTGCCCACAGGTGCTACCTGTAGCCCATGGCCCCAGGGAGAGAGTGGCAGCACGAGAGGATTTTTCTCGCTTGGGAAGGAAAGAAAACTGGCGGTTGACTGGCTAGGGTCTGGTTCCTGAAACCTGAGCCTAGGACAGGCGGTGCTTCACTAAGCCTCAGGCTATACTTTCCCTGAGGGTTCTTTCTTCCACTTGGGCTGAAGGAGAGATCCCAGGGGACCAGGGCGAAAGGTTTTGCTGCTGTGCCTCCCCCTTTAAAGAGAGGCCAAGGCCAGGTCAGTTCTGCCGAGCCCCTCTTCCAACCAAACAGCCCCTTGAGCATTCATGCAACAAATGTGTGTATGTGTGGGGGGGTGTTTTCTTTGTGCCAGAACTTTTTTTTTTGGTAAGCACTTGTCTTCCACTATCACACAGACCGCTAAGAGAATTGCCTAGGAAAGATGACGAAAACAAAAGGGAAAAGCCAGAGGCTCCTCAGAGGGTGTGTGGCTCCACGACAGAGCACCTGCTTAACTTGCTCAGGGCCCTGGATTCTATCACCAGCACCAAAGAAGAAGTGATATCTCTAGGGTGGACTGGGGCTGGAAAGCTCAGACAGGTGGCTGCATTCAGAGGCCTTCGAGAGGTGGCAGTGCCCACAGTCAGGATTTACAGGAAGTGCCATGGGAGGGGGGGCATTTATAAGCATTGCAATTGATCCAGAAGATCCCACAAGAAACAAAGCAGCCCAGCCTGTCCACTCTAGACCACTTCCCTGCTTAGTGACACCATGCTTTGAATCCACATGGCCAGGTAAAGCCAGAGCGTAGGCCTGTTTCCCTCTCTTGGTTTTTACTTTTAATTTTTTGTTTTGTTTCAATCAATGTCTCCATCTCTTCTACCCCTACCTCAGCCATTTTACATAAACTTCCTCATCAATATTTCCAAAAATATTTTAGAAGCTATATCTAAACAATAAGCATTCACGGAATCACGTATCTGCTGTACTACTTGCACACCTAACAGTAACTGGCCAAAAGCCTTGCTTATGTCCACTGTCTTTCCCTAGCCCACAGGGGGCTTAGTCATCTTGGTCCTCATGGGCTGGGAGGTAAGCCTTCAGTGGAAGGCTTCTAACCAGAGCTGGAACCACCGGCAAGTGTACCAGTCTGTGATGTGTCTCTTGTGGCTCTGTGGGCACCTGCCTCATGCCCCTGTCTGAGTTATAAGTTCTGCAGAGCAAGGACTGATGTTACTGTCCCTTTAGGGCACTCATAGGGCAGAAGGGAGGAACAGCACAGATCTTAAAGTCAGGCAGACCCCTTATTAACTGTGTTACCTTATGATGTTTATCCAACCTCTCTAGACATATTCTCCTGATCTGTAAAACAAGAATGAAAATACACGAGACTTGTAAGGCTACAAATAAAAGAGAAGGCAGAGGTGCCAGATAGTAGAAGGCTCTCGGTAAGTGCCCACCCTGCTGCTCCCGTGTGGGCCCAGGGATGGGTTCACAGGCACAGCGTTGACTCTTTTCGGTCCTCGTGTGAAGGGAAGACAGGGAGGTACAGCGGGAGCCACTGCCACTGTTCTATGGGGCACTGAACACCTCAGCTTTGTTCACTTGCTGTTACCACTAACTCACAGGCAGAGGTGGCTTCCCATTCCCCGGGGAATGAGGGAAGGGGCAGGCTGGGAAGAACAGAGGTTTGCTTTGGCTCATGTCACCAATTTTTGGGGTCCTGGGCTGGAATGAATTCATGATTCCATGGCTCCTGCCTGTGGAGTGCTTATTAGGTGCCGCGCTCCCTGCTGAGGGCCCAGTGCTTTCCATATGAGGCTCATTTACTTCCACAACAACCCCATGAGCTGAGGACTACTGCCCTTGTGACTTAGCTACATAAGAGAACTCACAGCAGTACTACATTGTGAACTCACAGCGGATTCTGATAATTCAAGAATTATCCATGATTTTGCTAATGTTGCAATAGAAGCCACTTTTTGAGTGAATTCCCATTCTCTAAGAATTGGCTTCTGAAGCCAGGCATGGTGGCGCACGCCTGTTATTCCAGCACTCGGGAGGCTGAGGCAGGAGGATCAGTGCAAATTCGAGACCAGCCTGGGCTACAAAAGTGAGGTCAAGGCCAGCCTGAACTGCATAGTGAGAGCCTGTCTCAAAAAGATGAAAGAAAAAAAAAAAAAGAATTGGCTTCTGCCCATTGTTCAGGATAAACCCAAACTCCAGGCAGCCTTCAAGACAGCCATGACTGCTAGAGTAGGCGTAGTGGACAGAAACAGCTGTCTCCAAGACAGAAAAGGCTCTCATTGGCTCCTTACTCTGAGGGTACATGTCCCCCCCACACACCCATACCATGTCTCATTTTCTTTACTTGGGCTCTGTCTGGAGAACTAATGTGGATATGGAATGAGGAGGAGAAGAGAGGGGAAGCAGAGCAGAAAACTTGGAGAATGAAAGTTTTGGGAGCCCAAGAGTTGCCTGCCTCTCTGCTCTGTGACTGAGTGCTTGGTGGTTGGCTGGGGGCATAGCTCGGTGGTAAAACACTGGCCTAGAATCCCCAAGGCCCTGGACTTGATCCTAGCACCTTCAGAAGTGCTGGACACAAGGCAGCCATGGGATCAGAACATGTAGGGTCAGGTGGCAGGATCACAGAGGAGCTAGACTATTGGTTGCATTTCATTTCTATGTCTCTTGATATTACTGAGCTGCCAGACCCTCACAGTACGGCCCCTCATTTTTTCCACAATAAAAGTCTTGGCCTTTATTGATCATTATCATAAATGTATTAGGAGCAACTGCTTTGCCCATAGGATAGTAGCTCCTGAGGCCTTGGCTTCCCACATTCTCCCTACTTCTTGTCAAAGCTTTAAGTAGGGGTGGAGACAGGTTGCCTGGGCCCTCCTCTCTCTCCTTCCCATCCCCTCCCTACTTCCAAGGACTTACAAGCTCAAGGCCCTGTCCACCAGCATGCCCTGACCAGTGTTCACCTTCCTACCCACACTGGCCACAGAAGCCTCTGTTGCTTGCATTCCTGTCTTCTGTCTTTTGTGGGAATGAACATGTCATCAGAAATTCAGTGCCTGAGTTTCTGTAACAGTGCAACAAAGGATGAGAACTGATACTATAAGCTTTTTCTTGTAAGAAATCACAAACATTGTCAAGAGACATGGCTGTGAATGAGAACAAAGACTTAAAATAGTTGGCCTGCTGGACACCTTCCCCTGGACAATGGAAGCCCATGAAGTCACACTTCAGCAGAGGCTGGTATGGTTTGTACAGAGCAAGCTCAAATATGCCCACCCAGGAAAACAGAAAGCAGCTTGGCTTCAGCTCATCCTCATGTGGACCAATGCATCGGAACATCCCTGCATTCCCTTCTCTGTCATCTCCTGCTGGAATCTTTCCCTCCCTAGCAAAGTGGCCTTGGGAGCTTGTACAGGGCTTAATGTCCAGCAGGGAGTTGCTCCCTAAGAGTGTCTGCTAGAGTGTGCAAGAGGATGAAAGGGGGAGAGAAGAAGGAAAGACAAAAGAAAAAAAAAAAGACTTCACTTTCCCTAGAGACAAAGTGGCAGCTCCAGGTGGAGACACACTCCAGTCCACAGACACTAGGTCCTCTGCTGTTGCTTTAAGAAACCCATCTCCCTGCTCGAGCTCCTCCAAGTGCTCTGTGTGCCATAGGACAGGATGCCACTGAGCTCACAGGAAGCGAATCCTTCTGCCATAAGAAAGGCTCAGTCTCCTCCATGGCCAGCCTTATTTTCTCCTCTTGCTCTTCCCCACTACAACACAGGATGAATTTAACAGATGGACTGAAGGTGAGGGATCAGGATGGAGCCCACTTTAAGAAGGAGTGCTTCGCGGACACTGTCCAGCCTCCCTTCCACTAGCAGCCCTCTCTGAGTTCGTGGGAGTGTAGCATCCAGGTTTTTGCTTATAGAGCAGAAAGGAGGAGCAAGAGAGATGCACACTGTTGGTTTAGTGGATAATAACCAGTCCTGAAGCACTCGACCTCCTACCAATGACAAGTGTTCTCCAGGGCTGGGGACATAGCTCAATAGAATAAGCGCTTGCCTGGTAAGCACAAGGACCTGAGTTCAATTAAAAAAAAAAAAGTGTTCTCCTAAGGCAAGAAGCACTTTAGTCATGAAGGCAACCCACCCCCACTCCCCGAGTGTCACTCACATCCATGGACATCTCCCTCTGGATCAGTTTCTTGGACTCCTTCTCACAGAAGTTGAGCATGGCTTCCCGGTTGTACAGGCCCGTGGACTGTCTGTCCGTCTGGTTCCTCTGCCGCAGCCCCACAGGAATGCTCCCATCCGGGTCCACCACATCAAGCTCCTTCTCCAGCTCTTCCATTTCCTCAGGAGACAGGGTGGACAGCAGACTGTCAATGTCAGGGTCCTCGCTCACCTGCCGGCGGTACTTGGCTACCTTGGACATCTTGACAAGGATGAACTGCAGCTCTTGTGGGACAGTAGGACAGGACAGGAGCTGAGCAGACCTCAGAGTGACTTGCGAGGGAATCCCCAGTGGGTCAAGGACTGCAGCTCCCTGGCCCTGCTGGAGCTACAGGCTGTGCTGCTACAGGTTTCAGTGATGGTCACAGCAGCCACGCTGCAGCCCAAGGCTGGTGAGCCTGACCTGGTAGAAGCAGTGGCCAATAAGCCAGGACAGCTGCCCGGCCCGGAAAGGAAAAGCCAATCCCCGTGCAGGGGGCGGGCCTGCCTCGCTGTCAGAGCTGTTTGAAACTTGAGGACATTCCAGGGAATCTTGGAGCGCTGCGTGACCAAATTTAGTACAGAACAGTTTAGCCTTTTAAAGACAAGGGGGCTACGCAATGAGAAAAAGATACAAAAATGCAGGGGCTGGCAGGAGCCTACCACAGCTTCAGAGAGCCAGGAAAGCAGGACTGGGCCAGGGGGACCAAGAACTAGCCAGCCCGAGGCATGCCCATTCAAGCACAGTTTACTTTTGCTGTCACCGGGTGGATGTCACTGTGGCTGGTGCATTGTTCATTGACTTCTTTCTACTGTATTTGGTAATGCGCTGGGGGATGCCTGGGCTTGCAGCCCTAGGAAGACACTCAGTTCAAGATGAGGGGCTGTTCCTCCTGCCCTCCAACCTACCTGTCCTCCTGTGCCAAGGGCAGTATGACTGCTAAGCA
>PVJA010024283.1:14281-32122 GCA_004027025.1 Myocastor coypus
AGAGAGAGAGAGAGAGAGAGAGAGAGAGACAGAGACAGAGACAGAGACAGAGACAGAGAGACAGAGAGACAGAGACAGACAGAGACAGAAAGACAGAGAGAGAGAGAGTTGCAACCTACAAAGCTGTTCAGGAAGAGTGAAAGATGTAGGGATCTGCAGAAGGCAGGAAAGGCTTAAAGGCTATAAATTTCGGAAGGCCCCAGGACTCTCGGGATGAGGAATCCCAACAACCTCCCTTGGTTCTCATCTGCTCCCTCTTTTGCAGGGCTTCTGTGAGCTAGGCCTCCCTGGGAGCACTGGGGAGGAACTGGGGGGGGGGGGGTCACCACCCACGCTAAAGTCCAGAGCACCATTTAGTCTGTCTTTGGGGAAATAGTGCTGGGCCTTTGGGACATATACTATTGCAGCAGGTCTGGTTTCATAGAAGGGCTTTTCGCTGCTCATCCATCATGCTGCCCTGCACAAGTCACAGTGACATTCAATCTCCTGCCCCCCTCCCTCTTTGCCACAAAATCCCTTCCAGAAGCCCTGGTGTAACCCATCGGGGTAGATGCTTCGATCTTTCCTGGCATCTTTCCACCCCAAGCCAGAGAGAGCCAGTCACTTGATCAGCATCTGCTGAGTCCAGGGATCATCTGGGACTAAAACTTGGCCGTGATATTTAATGCACTGAGGTCCAGTTTTAGGTTGAGGCTGAGGTGGAGCATGGTTTTGACTGGTGGGATTGGAGAATAGTGTCTTTTTGTTTTTTTGGTTTGTTTGTGAGGGTTTCACTATGTAGTTGAGGCTGTCCTTAAACTCATTGCAATCCTCCTGTTTCAGCCTTCTAGCACTTCAGTTACAGATATATGCCACCATATCTGACATTCTAGTTTTCTGTTTGTTGTCTTCTTTTTGAGACAAGTCTCATCATGCAAGTCAGGTTGGCCTTGAGCTCACTTTGTAGCCCAGGCTGGTCTCAACTCACAGCAGTCCTCCTGCCTCAGCCTCCCAGGTGCTGAGATTTGTTTTTGTTTTTTGAAACAAGGTCTCATTACATAGCCCAAGCTGCGCTGAACTCACAGAACCCTCCTACATCAACCTCCCAAGTGCTAGGTTTTCAACAGTTCCCAAAATATCACAGGTACTTAATAAATATATGCTTACCATTAGGGAGCTTGTAGGTTAGCTCTACTGACCAACATATGACCTGCTCTTAAAAGTGGATTAGGACCCAGGTGTGGTGGCATACGCCTATGGCCCTAGCACTTGGGAGGCTGAAGCAGAAGGGCCACATGGCTGTCTCCTAGTTCATTCATTTTTTTTTTTTTCTTGTATTTTAGGGAAGGGTCTCACTACTAGATCAGACTCAGTGATCTACCTGTTTATAGCCTCCATAGAGCTGAGATTACAGGTATAGGCCACCATGCCCAGTCTCAACTGCCGGCCTCATTGTGCCCCAGGGCAGGGCCAGTGTGGCAGGCTCAGGGATGGAATCCCTGGCCCCTGTGCCTGCTTGCAGGTGCTTTAATCCACTGAGCTATTTGGCTGGCCTCTAGTTCATTCTTAAGAGTCAGTTATCATATGTTAGTCAATCAGTAAGCATATTTTTATTGAGTACCTATGATGTGTCAAAGACTGTTAAGGTTTGACATGTGATAAAGATACAAACCTGTATAATTGTTGCCATTTTTGAAGTTATTAAATTAATAACTTTAAGCAGTCTATTACATAATTAAATTTTTTAAATCCCTGAACAAGAAGTACAAGATCTCCAGGTGAATATAGCAGAGGAGGCTGGGTCGCAGTGTGGTCGCACAGGTGGGTTCTGTGCTCTGGAGACCAGCAGACCTGGAGTGGGTTGCAGTGGTGCTGCTTACTGTCCATACGAGTTCTTAGCAATTCTTTGGGAAAGGTGGCTTCTCATCCTATGTGGTTGTTTTGGGGGGGGCGGGTTGGTATTGGGGATCGGACTGAGGACCTGTGGTTGCCAGGCAGGCACCTATGCTGCCAAGCTATCTCCCCAGCCCTGTCTTTCCCATCTGTAAAATGAGAACAACACTTATGCCCACCTTGTAGGATTGCTGTCAGCATTAAATTACCACATGTATGAAAACACTGACCTGATATAAGGTAAACATATATAAATTGGCTTATATACATATTAGTAGTTAACTATAATTATTTATACTTACTTTTAGCCTGGGTGCTTTTCTTTCCAGCCTACTTTTCCTGTCCATTTTTGTCTGTTTCTTTCAATATTTACCTGTGCATGCACATACACCCCCACACACACACACACACACATCTTCTCATCTGGTTCTTACACATCTGCTCGCTCAAGCATTTACTCAGAAACTACTATGTATCTATAGTGCTCTGCCGGGTACCACGGGAATAGGGATAAAAAAGTAATTACAGGGGCCTGGCAGGACGGCTCAGTGGTCTAAAGCGCCTGCTTAGGAAAGCTTAGGCCGCTGCAGGGACTACGGTTTGATCCCTGGCACCACATGCTGCGTCAACCTTGCCCTCGGGGCAGGCTGAGCTGGCCATAAAAATAAATAAATAAAAAAACAAAAGTTCTGAAACAAGAAAAATAAATAAATATATAATTTTTTAAAATAAAAAAAGTAATTACAACATTGTTCTTTCCTTTAAACTGTAGTTTTTTGTTTTTTGTTTTTTGTTTTTTTTCCAGAACCAAGGATCGAACTTAGGACCTTGCACTTTCCAGGCAGGTACTTGTGTCCCTGAGCTATCTCCCCAGCCCCTTAAACTGTACTATTTATTGAGGGAAAAATGGTCCATCTGTAAGGCAAAGGAAAGCAAGCAAAAGAGGTATAAGGAATCACTGAGAGTCTAGTGGAAATCACATGAGTTTGCTTGTTTGTCTGTTTGTTTTTGAGACAGGGTCTTGATATGTGGTGCAGGCTGCCCTTGAACCTGCTTGAACTCAATCTGGCCTTGAACTCATGGTGCTCCTCCTGCCTCAGTCTCCTGAGTGCTGGGATTACAGGTGTGTACCACCATGCCAGCTGGAATTAGGGATTCTGACTTGGTCTATTCCTAGAGAAAACCTAGCACTGGGCTGGCCAGATAGCTCAGTGGATTAAAGTACCTGCTTAGGCAGACACAGGTGGTCTGTGCTGGTCCTGCCCCTGGAGCACACTGAGCAGGTGACTGAGACTGGAAGTGGTGGCATGTGCCTGTAATTCCAGTGCTTGAGAGCTAAAAACAGGAGGATCACTACAAGGAGACCCTGTAGATCCTGTACTAAGTACATAAAAAAGGGTAGCATTGTTAATTCCAGAAAAATGGGGAGAGAAAAAAGGGGGAAGAGGCTTCAAGCCCCATCAAGATGTTTAGTGGGGGTAAGAAAAGCATTATAAGGGCCCAGAACCACCTTAGCTAACAGTTTAGTGGCTCTCCATGGGGCTGCATGACCCCAGGCAACTCACATTTTCAAGAATATAGGGTGGCAGTGTAGGGTAGCAGATAAGACTACAGGCTCTGGAGTCAAATGACACAGGCTCAAATCTGAGACCTCTGACCTTAGGTAAGTTATTTAACCTCTCTGAGCCATAAGAAATGGAATATGAGGATATTTTAAAAAGTATTTACCTGAGAGCTGGACATGTAATTCAGTGGTACACCACTTGCACTGCATGCACAAGGCCCCGAGCTTAAGCCCCAGTACTAAAGAAACAAACAAACAAACAAACAAAAATATTAAGCTAAAGGTTGTTATGGTGTTATGTAATATGTTAAAGTTTAAGGGGTTTTTGTTGTTGTTGTTTTTCTGGCTCAGGCTGCCTTAAGGATGGGTGTGTGGATCGAACCTCTGTCCCATGCCTGACTGGGATTGCCTGAGCAGGCTCTTAAACCGCTGAGCTAACCCAAAAGCCCCTGTAGTTAAGTAACATAATGCATGCATGCAAAAAAAAAAAAAAAAAAAAGATAATGCATGCAAAATGTAACAGTGTCAGAATTATAACAAACATTGTGCAAAATGTGACATGCATGGATGGGCACATGTGTAAACACACACACACACATACACACACACACTGGTGTAGAAAGGACCACAGTGTGTGAGACCACAAAAGACAGCAACTGTCACACTGACTCTTTTCTTTGAGGAGCTGTGAGGTTTCTCTACAAAAAAAGCAGCAGGCTCTGGCTCTGGAACCAGTCCCTGGCCTGGCCTGGAACTCCTGAGCCAAGCAGAAGCGGGCAGGGGAGAGTCTGGCACAGACATGGGCCAGACTGACGTCTTCCTGACAACAGAGCCAGGACAGGAAAAAAGGTAAGAGATTACCTTTCCAGCCTCTGCCTACCACACCTGCCCCAGCCTCAGAAGAGCTCTAAGCCCAAGCACTGGCTGAGTCCCAGCCTTGCTTATCTTGGGCAGTCTGAGTTTCTTGGTGACTTGGACCAGGCAGGACTGTGAGATGTGGAGCTACATTCATGGCCTGTGTCCCCCGGCTAGACGGTAATTCTTCAGGCCTCTGGAGCCTTTAGGTTCACAGGTACCATACTGTTGAAAGGGGCAGATCTGGAAAATGTCTGTTCCCATCAATAACAGACCACAAGTGGTTCCAGCAAAAATCCTAGTTTGGGATCAGAACACTAGCTTTCAACAAGTTATGCCCTAGAGTGCTGAATCACCATATCCACCACCCCTCATTCCACGGGTTTAAGGACTTTCACTGCTTTACCATTCCTCTGTGTCCTTGGCATTCCTTCAACAAAGGCCACTGAAGTCTCTTTGGCTTAAGACTCACTACAGGGCCAGGTGTAGTGGCACATCCTGTAATTATAGCACTGGGGAGGCTGAGAGTTTGAGGCAAGCCCATGCTACACAGCAAAATGTATGTTAAAAACAAAAAAACAAAGAAAACCTCATTAGATTAGAGTATGTCTCTTCTTTAAAAGGTTTCTTCACTCAGTACCCTGGAAATTGAGATATGTGTGTGTGTGTGTGTGTGTGTGTGTGTGTGTACACATGCGTGTCTATGGGAGGGTGGGGGACTGAACCCAGGGTCTGCACATGCTAGACAAATATTCCACCACTGAACTGTCTCCCAGCTCTTTAAAAATTTTTATCTTGATACAGAGTCTCACTAAATTGTTGTTTTGTTTTTTTTTATTTTAGACAAGGCCTTGCTGTGTAACTCAAGCTGGCCTTGACATCACAGCCATCCTGCCTCAGCCTCCCAAGGGCTGCCCTTATAGGTGTATGCCACCATGCCCAGCTAAATTGTCCTGACTGGGCTTAAACGTTCCTTCTTCCCATCTCAGCCTCCTGAGTAGCTCCTGCTCACCATATGCAGCAGAAATGGTTATTTACAGGGAGAAGTGACATGCTCCTCCAAACAAATCCTGAGCCCCAGGCTTTCCCTGTCAACAGTGCCCTGTTATCTGCTGCAGTTAACACAGCAGAAGAGAAGTCATGGCCTCTGTAGAAGGGGCTCCCACCAGGGCACAGCCAGTCCTTTAGGGTAAGGAATGTGGAAGCCTTAAGAAATGGCTTTGTAAACACAAACACTATGTCCCTTGAATTTTTTTTTTTTTTTGTCTTTTTGAGACAGGGTCTCACTGTGCAGTTCAGGCTGGCCTTGAGCTCACTTTTGTAGCCCAGGCTGGTCTCAAACTTGCACCGATCCTCCTGCCTCAGTCTCCCGAGTGCTGGGATTACAGGCATGCGCCACCACACCTGGCCCCGAATTTTTTTTCTTTGCAGAACCAGGGATTGAATGCAGGCCCTTGAGTTTCCCAGGAGAGCACTTATTTTACTGAGCAATCTCCCCAGCCCCCAACACGAACACTATGAAGGCTAATTTTTTTTTTTTTCTTATGAATGCTGATGTCAACTGGAGTAGGCCACGGGGCGCCCAGATTAAACACTTTCTGTCACTGAGGGTGTTTCTAGATACAAACAGCACCTGAGCCAGTGGACTCAGTAGAGCATCCCTCCTGATGTGATCAGGTAGTGCCCCATCACTGAGAGCCTGTGCAGAACAAACTATGGAGAAGAAAGAATTCTCCCCGCTCTCTCTGCTTCCCTGCTGGCCTGGAACACTTCTCACCTTCTTTTGCCTTCAAACCAAGATTTACATCATTGGCCTCCCTGGTTTTTGGGTCCTTGGCTTTGGATAAAATTACCCAGTGGTTTTCCTAGGTCTTCAGCACACAGATACAGATCATGGGACTGCACAACCTCCACAGTTCAGATGAGTCAGTCCTGCATTATCTCTCTGTGTCTAGTATTTACTCATCCTCTGGAGAGCTCTGACGATTCCTGGTGATTGAGTCAAAGGAACCAAGCTCATAAGAGGCAGATGCATAAACCTTTTTTTTTTTTTTTTTTCTTTTTTGTCTTTTTGTGACAGGGTTTTGCTATGTAGTTCAAGGTAGCCTTGAACTCACTTTGTAGCCCAGGGTGGCCTTGAACTAGCAGCAATTTTCCTGTTTCATCTTCTCAAGTGCTGTGGAGGACCACCTGGACAACTCTCCTTGAAAGAAGAGCAGTTGTCTCCATTTTGACTGTGCCTGACCCTATTTCTTTTCTTTTTTTGTATTTTAGGGAGGGGTGTACAGGGTGTTCAGCATCTACAGGCATGCCACCATGCCCAGTCTCAGTTGCCCAGTCTCAATTGTCCATCTCAGTGAGCCCCAGGGGCGAGGCCAGCATGGCCTGAGGTTGAAACCCTGGTCCCTGTGCTTGCTTGCAGACACTTCAATCTACTGAGCTATTTGGCCATCTCTAGAAGTTGAGAAGGAGCCGGGGAGATAGCTCAGTGGAATAATTGCTTGCCTGGCAAGCACAAGTCACACATCTCAAACAGGCTTTCTTGGATTTACACAGCCAAACGTAATGATGTATCTGAACTGTTTTTCTCACGTACAACACACTTCCTCTGGCGATCTTTCATGCTCCGGAGGTCCAATTCATCTGCCTACCTTATTTCCAAGTGTTTGGAGCAAACCTTCTCCTTCACTGCAATCTCCTATTATCCATTACATTGACTTTTCTTTTTTTTTAAATTTTATTTATTTATTTATTTATTTTGTTTCAGAACCTTTATTTGTTTATTCACTCACTTTTATGGCCGGCTCAGCCCGCCCCAAGGGCAGGGCTGGCGCAGCATGTGGTGCTGGGGATTGAACCGCGGTCCCTGAAGCCGCCCAAGCCTTTCCCAAGCAGGCGCTTTAGACCACTGAGCCATCCCGCCGGGCCCTACATTGACTTTTCTAGCGAAAATACAACACATATTTTAAAAAATGAAAGTGTACAATGGAGAGCTGAGAGTGGTGATGCACACCTGTAATCCCAATGCTCAAAAGACTGAGGCAAAATGCTAGGGAGATAGCTCAGTAGAATAAGCATTTGCCCAGCAAACACAAGGACCTGAGTTCAATACCCTGTTCTGGGGTGGGGGAAAAGACAAGAAAACTGAGGCAGAATTGCTGTGAGTTCTAGGCCTAGGCCAGCTTGGACTACACAGTAAGCCTTTGTCTCCAAAAAAAAAAAAAAAAGCAAAACGGGTACAGGATAGTTCACAGTCATCACATGATTAAGTTTTGCTAGCTCTGAAAAGGCACAGATGGGTCCCCTCCTTTTTCATCCTTTTTCTCTGGGCAGTACATCCCTCACATCACCTGGTGATCTTTGGGGGAGAGGGCAGAAGAGGCTGTGGACTCAAGTCCCTCAAAGCGAGGGCCTCACATTGGCAAGAGACCGCCGGGTGATATGAATAGCTCAATATTTTTAAGCGTTTACTACATTCCCAGGCGCTGTGACCACAAGCGTTGAGGACCCCGGGGCTACAGGTAGTTGCTAGGATAGTACCAGGTTTAGTTCTGGCCTGGTACCTCCGGTGAGGCACCAGGCCAGAGTAAGGCTAACCTTTCCCCTACACTGCTTCGCGCTCGCGCAGCCCAGCTCCCAGCCTTCAGGGACCTGGGCCTGGCCAGTCCCGCCCACACCCCTGACCATCACTCCCAGATCCAGATTCCCATTGGCTGCAGGGGAAACAGTTAACCAATCCCCACAGACCTTAAGGACCGCCTCTCGGGTTCACTTCCTCCCCTGAAGTCAGTTTCCGCCCGGCTCACCCGGCTTTGCTCACGCGGCTGTAAGTCAAGATGGAGGAGTACGCTCGAGAACCTTGGTGAGCCTTATCCGCGGTCCTTTCCTTTCTTTTAAATCTTTACCTGGCCCTCGTTTCCCTGGTTCAGTCTCCCGAGATGTAAAAGCCGAGCTCAGCCGCGGCTCATCGAACTGGTCTTGGCAGTCTCGGGTAGCGGGAACGTGAGCGGCCAGTTGACTTCTTTCGCCCCAGCCCAGCACCCGGTGACTTTTCACTGAACGGAGAGAAGAACCAGGCCTGGGCTGGATAGCGTGGGCGCCTCCATCTGAAGTAGGGCACAGTCGGCCTTGTCAGGGTCGGTAGTACTCCCCTCTGCCCGCCGAGGTGACCTTGGGCGCGTCCCTGCTCCTTAGTTGGAGGAAGGAAAGACAGGCCTCTGGAGGCCTTGTGTTGTGATGAGTGTCCGCAGGTCGAAGCATTTCAAATGATCGGAACATAGATTTCACCCAAGGCGTCATTTTCTTACTTGGAATTCTCCCTTGGGGTAGAAGGGAAGCAAATAATCTTGAAAACGCAAAGTGATAGTTGGCTGTGTTTTCTGAAAGGCCCCGAACAAAAAAGTTCATTCAGAATGCATCGAGTGAGGACTGTGTGTTAGCACAGGCTGAAGGGGTAAAAACACGAAAAAAATCGATGGTGGGCTGGGAGATAGCTCAATAGAATAAGCACTTGCCTGGCAATGCAAGGACCTGAGTTCAGTCCCCAGTTCCGCAAAAATAAATAAGTAAATAAAATTGGGCATATGCACGCATATAAAACAACGGTATACACAGCTGTTAGAAGTTCTAAGTTTCTGGGATCATAAATGAAAAATCAAGTCTTGGTGTTTGGATCATTTCCTTTGTGTAAGAGCAAGAACCAAGTTATCTTCAGTTGTGCAAATGTCCAGAACTTGTAAGCTAGTGCCTTGCTAGCCGTAGTAGCCATATTGTTTATTTTGCTTCCTTCTCCCAGAACGTGTAAAGTAAATGCTTCAGCTCCAAGACAGGTATTACCTTCACGTATCGTGCTTGAATATGTAGGGCTCAGCGCACCTTAAATTCCTGTTAGGTATATAATAATGATACACATTAGCAGGGCGATGAAGTAATTTTGTTAAATTAAAGATCTTATAAAATAATGAGTTTTCACTAGGTAGCCCCATTTCAACCCTATTCTCAAAAACAAACCAAACACTTAGTAGGCCTCTATTCCCTTCTCTTTTTTGTATGCCTTGGAAGCTTCCTTGTTTGTCCTGTCCTGTACCACTGTAATCAGAAAACTTTTTTTTATTGTCCACTTTGAAAATCACTAACTCACTGTTCATAGACTGAGCCGCAAATTCTTCACGTTTTGCCTTCTGTCTTACTGCCTACTAATGTTTCTGCTGTCTTAAAGGCATTGCCACTAGCCTTTATAGTCTTTCAAAGCACTGCTTCTTTTTAAAGTGTAATCACTTCGCTGGTGGAGCCGCGCAAGGAAGTGCATGCCTATCATCCCACTATTTGGGAGGCTGAGACAGGAAGAGTGAGTGTGAGGCCAGCTTCGACAACCAAAATAAATAACTAAGAAGAAAAGGAAAAAACAAACCTGTGAATTGTGTTGGAGTGTAGACTCCACAGTTGCGTGTGCAGTTCATTGGTGCAGAGCTTGTTTGGCATGTTTGAGGAGGCCCTGGGCAAGGCCCAAGAGTCTTCAAGCTCAAAAACATCTACTTCCAAATGGTGATTGTTGCCCAGTTTAGGACCATTATTTTAGGGCAGGAAGATCCCAAAGCATCTCACTGACAATTAGAGTATCTGCTGTGTGTGGTGGTCTTTCTATACAAGGTTGTCATTCATATACTTTGAGCTCAGCATAGTGGTACACACCTGTAATCCCAGCACTCTGGAGGCTGAGGCAGGATTGCTGTGAGTTCAAATCCAGCCTGAGCTTCATATTGAGTTCAGGACCAGTCTGAATTACATAGTGAGGCCCTGTAAACAAAAAACAAACAAAAGGGTATTATACTATTATAACTTGAAAAGGTTTGACAGTGTTTTGACTTTTTGTATCTCCATTTGTGAGTCAAAAATTACTTGCAAGCGGGGCATGGTGGCGCATTCCTGTAATCCCAGCACTTGGGAGGCTGAGGCAGGAGGATTAGTGTGAATTTGAGAGCAGCCTGGGCTACAAAAGTGAGCTCAAGGCCAGCCTGAACTGCATAGTGAGACCCTGTCTCAAAAAGACAAAAAATTGGGGCCGGGCGGGATGGCTCAGTGGTCTAAAGCGCCTGCTTGGAAAAGCTTGGGCGGCTTCAGGGACCGCGGTTCGATCCCTGGCACCACATGCTGCGCCAGCCCTGCCCTTGGGGCGGGCTGAACCGGCCATAAAATTTAGTGACTAAACAAACAAAGGTTCTGAAACAAGAAAATAATAAATAAATAAAATAAAAAAGACAAAAAATTACTTGCAGTTAGGTTGTCAAGCAGTGACAGTTTGGGTTTATAGCCCATAGCCTAGCTGACTGTAGTGCTTGTCCTATGAAACCAGGTAAAAGAAATTTCCTTTATTTGGCATAGGTTGCAAATGAATTAACACACTTTTTCTTTTTGTATTTGTTTTTCAGTGCTAGGGATCAAGCCCAGAGGCTTCTTGCCCACTGGGCGAGCACTGTAGGACTGAACTACATCCTCCCTGCAGAGATTTATAAGTCAGACTCAGTAGTTCTGTTTTACTAATCAATCACATTATTCAGATTTCAGTATTGCATATGTGTGATTGCTATATTTGGAATCTGGGTCTACAAATTAACTTTTAATTATTGGCTATTCATTGTATTAAATAGATCTGATCAAAACTAGTTTCCAAAACAAACTAATTTCAAATGCTTCCTTGAACTCAGTGAACCAGAAAAGAATTGGAGACGCTTTAAAATTTGTCTTTATCTGCAGCTGTGGAATCTTCATTGGATCTGAGCCTTAAAAGTTGTGCTTGCTTACAGGGCTTACTCTGCTCTCTAGAAGATAGAATCAACACTATTTATTGCTGTGTAATTTCCTACATACTTGTTTATTTGCTTTTGTACAATGTAAGACATAACAGACTTTAAAAACAGATACAGTATGGGGCTGGGGTGATAGCTGCATGGCACAAGTGCTTGCCTGGCAAGTGCAAGGTTGTAAGTTTGAACCCTGGTCCCGCAAAAACAACAACAAAAAAAACATACAGTAGTTGCTAAATACCAAGTGCTGTATGCATTTGGAAGTTAACTCTTTTTCCATTCCTTCTAGCTAAGATGACTTGGGGCCAAATAGATAGGACTATGCTCAGTATCTGTTATCTGTCTACATTCTGTAGGCCAAATGTTTATCAGTTGCACTGGACCCTGTGTTAGAATCTGTTGCAGCCCTCACTGTATTAGAAAGTTTTCTGCTTGGTTTCTTTTCTTTTCTTTCTTTCTTTCTTTCTTTCTTTCTTTCTTTCTTTCTTTCTTTCTTTAAACTTTATTTATGTTATGGCTCAGCCTTCCCTGGGAGTGGGGGCTGGTGCAGCATGTGGTGCCAGGGATAGAACCATGGTCCTTGTGGTTGCCTAAGCAGGTGCTTTAGACCAATAAGCCATCTTGCTGGCCCCAGTTTTCGGTTTTGTTTCTTTTTAGACCGGGTCTCATTACACAGTTCAGGCTGGCCTTGAGCTCACTTTTGTAGCCCAGGCTGGTCTGGAACTTGTACTGATCCTCCTGCCCCAGCCTCCCAAGTGCTGGGATTACAGGCATGTGTAGTTTCTGGTTTGTGATCAGAACGGGATCGTCTTTTTATCCTCTCCTGCAGCCCCTGGCGAATTGTGGATGACTGCGGAGGAGCCTTTACGATGGGCACCATAGGTGGTGGGATTTTTCAAGCTATCAAAGGTTTTCGAAATTCTCCAGTGGTAAGTAGGTGTCTGGTTTTATTTTACCATTACTTGAAACTGGGTTCTGGTCATATTTCTGGTGGCTCTATCGGGGCTAGAAATGAATACACGCCTATTGTATTAAAATTTGAGTTGCTGTTTTGTAACAGGGAGTAAACCACAGACTACGAGGGAGTTTGACAGCTATTAAAACCAGGGCTCCACAGTTGGGAGGTAGGTAGAATTGTTCCATTTGTGTTCTAATTTGCTTGAAGATGAAACTTTTTCCTTTTTAAAAAGATTATATGTACCAGTTAGTGATTTTAGTTTGATCTAACAGTTTGTTAGAAAATAATAGCTCTGTAGATTCTTCTTTATGGCTTATTCAGGACGTCAACTTGAGAATCTTGTCTGTTTCCTTCATATGTTCAGGGATTCCCTTACCCAAAACCCAATCCAGGGAAGGCAGAGTGGCTAAAGCGCATGTTTTAGGTGAGGAATGGTAGTGTCTGGGGCAAATAAAGCAGAAGAGAACATGATCTGAAGGGTCAGGGTCTCATAAGAGAGAAACTGAGGTGCTGGGCTTTCCCCCTAGGAGAGCCTTTAGAAGTTATGCAGACATGAGTGCAAGCTTTTGGAAGATTATGGCTATTGCACTTACAAAACTTGGTTTTTTGGAAGTTGGGAGAGGGGAGATGACAAAAACGTGAAGAAATTACATTCATGTACAATGATGTAGTCAAATTGGAGACACTTGATTATTTTATAGGACATGACTACTTGTCATTCCTTCAAAATGAAGAAGTTAGGGCTGGAACTATAGCTTGGTAGTAGAATACTCACCTAGTGTATCTGAAGTCTGAGTTAATTCCTAGCACCAGGGAAAAGGGTGACAGTGAAAGGAAGGGAAAGAGAAATCTGTTCAGCAGGGTAATTCTTATACAGCTGGGCATCACACTTCCCTCCTGGGACAGTGAGTTACTGAGTAAGTTGTTTTTTGTTGTTGTTGTTGTTTTTTAAATATAGTCTGAGATATCAGATAATGGACCAAAATTTAGGAGCTGTATGCTGTGGTATCTGAATCTATGGTAGCTGATGCTACCGGCCAAAGGTAGGTTGTATCCACTCTAGTCAGTAACATGAGTACTGGAAGAAAAGCCTACAGGTTGTGGTTGAGACATGGGATGCGACCCAGTGGATGCATCTAGTTATTACTACCCTGAGGTGGTAGAGGAGAAAGAACAAAGTGTTTGGGGCTTCTTCCTGCAGTTTTTCCTCTTTCCTTGACTTTGTTAAATATAATAGCTTTTTATGTCATGTAAGACTTAAGTATTCATTTTAGAACTGGAAAACATACAAAAGCACACATAATCTTATTTTGTTACCCAGAAATATTGACAGTGAACAATCTTAATGTCTTTACTAGATTTTGTTTTTGTGTATGTATGTATGTATGTATATCTTTATCTTTTTATGGGTTATTTATTTATTTATTTATTTTAGGGAAGGGTCTACAGGGTGTTCAGGTAGTATTCTTGTAGTGATCCACCTATTTACAGCCTCCCAAGAGCTAGGATTACAGACATGTACCACCACGCCCAACTAACATCTTGCTTTCTTAAAGTTGTTTGTAGATTTATGCTTGAGAAATAAAGACAGGAAGGAAGAGTACTTTTCACAGTTCTAAGTATTCTATTCATTTGCTGTATCAGTTTGTATTGGCTTACACCTATATGTTTCATAATAGCTGGATTTCTCTTGTTTTTCTGTTACTGATTTTCAAAAAGTAAGTTTGTTGTACCTCTTAATAAATAAAGGAAAAAATAAAGATAAGTGAAGTTATAAAAGGAGAAGACAGAATGATTTGATTTTTAATTATTGCTGTAAGCCAGGCGTGGTGGTGCACGCCTGTAGTCCCAGCACTCCGGAGGCTGAGGCAGGATCAGTGCAAGTTCGAGAACAGCCTGGGCTACAAAAGTGAGCTCAAGGCCAGCCTGAACTGCATCATAAGACCCTGTCTCAAAAAGACAAAAAAAAAAAAAAAAAAATTGCTGTAATTTAAACATATGTTGTTTCTAAAAGGGTGACTTACATGTTTTTAGACAGTTACAGCCTCTATTAGATGTGGCTTATTTCTTTTTTTATAGCATTGGAAACATGAGATGTAATTTAAATTAATCTTTATATTTAAAATATGACAGGTAGCTTTGCCGTGTGGGGAGGTCTGTTCTCCATGATTGACTGTAGTATGGTTCAAGTCAGAGGCAAAGAAGACCCCTGGAATTCCATCACTAGCGGTGCTTTGACAGGGGCCATCCTGGCAGCAAGAAGTAAGCCCCCCTTGTAGAGGCACTGTGGGAGTCAGACTGCCAGGAACACCTAGGGTATCTTAGCCCCGGTGACATCTGTAATAAGACTGAGCATGGGTTGGTTTGGAATAGAGTAAGTGCATGTGGGAGGTTGGAAAAAACTAAAGGGGTTGTATGCTTGGAATGTTGGAGGAGAGAGCTTGGAGCCCTAGCCCACATAGGCAGTGTGTAGGAGCACTTCCAATGGTCTGGTTTGGGCCTTTTATTAGCTGTGTGACTGGGAAATATGCCAAACTTTATGTGCTTAATTCTGTTGGTGTTCTAGAATTAGTAATACCTTCCAAATAGGATTGCTAGGAATAAAGAATTTAAACCTGGCTTCTGAATCTTTGGGACAGGCAGTGGATTAGCTCTGCTGTCACAGTGGGAGAATACCCCACAGAGGATCATAATTAAAAGAACATGGCTGTATTCCCTTACAACTTTAGTTTTAAAAAGTGGGCAAAAGGCCGGGCGTGGTGATTCATGCCTGTAATCCCAGCACTTGGGAGGCTGAGGCAGGAGGATCGGTGCGAGTTCGAGACCAGCCTGGGCTACAAAAGTGAGCTCAAGGCCAGCCTGAACTGCATAGTGAGACCCTGTCTCAAAAAGGTGAAAGAAAAAAAAAAAAAAAAAAGTGGGCAGTAGGCTGGATTTGATTGATCTTCAGGTTGTGGTTTACTGCCTGGGTACCGGGTGGGGTTGAGAGGAGCATGTACAGTGTGGAAGCCATTTCATTTAGCATAACCTCTTTGCTTCTGATGTCTTCAGATGGACCAGTGGCCATGGTTGGGTCAGCTGCAATGGGTGGCATTCTCCTAGCTTTAATCGAAGGAGCTGGTATCTTGTTGACAAGATTTGCCTCCTCACAATTTCCCAATGGTGAGTCTTCTCTCTGCTTCCTGCCATAGCTCAAATACTTTGGAATGATTTCTGCATGTTAAGGAAGAAAACATTTTGTCTGCTAAAATGGTGTAGTTAGCAATTGCTACATTAGGCATGAACATGCTGTGTAGTTCATAAAGACAGCTAATAGACTTGGATTCTGGTCAGAAAAGTGAACTGGGTGAAATGGCCATGATTAGTCACAGAAATATCTGAGTACTTGCCATTAGACTTTATAGATCTCAGGTGTTTTAGTGCTCACTTACTTTTTTTTTTTCTTTTTGAGACAGGGTCTCACTATGCAGTTCAGGCTGGCCTTGAGCTCACTTTTGTAGCCCAGGCTGGTCTCGAACTCACACTGATCCTCCTGCCTCAGACACTTACTTTTCCATAAACTTATTTTGTTGTTTTTGCCTTTATTCTTTGGAGACAGAGTCTCTGTAGCTCAGGCTTGCTTAGAATTTTCTCTATAGGCCAGGCTGGTGTCAAACGAATGATCCTCCCGTCTCAGCTACCTGAATCTGGAATTGAGGAGTGCTTTGCCATACTGGCTCTGGTCATGTAAGGCTGCCTGAAGGGCACTTCCCTAGAGGTGTACTGTCAGTGGTTGTTCAGCAGCTTCTTGCAGCATCTATGCATGCCAGGCACTATTACAGGTGCTGGGGTTAAGTAGTTGAACAAGACAGTTCCTGCCTTTAAGGGCTTAGCTTCTGGTGCTGTAAACAAGACTAACACATTGGTAGGTCAGTGAGATGGTTTTAAATGGTGCTACTTGCTTTGAAGAAAATAAAATGGTGGAAGGAAGTGACTTGTGTTTGGGAGGAGGATTACTTTAGGGTTCACAGGAAAGTCTTTGAGAGTTGAGTAATTTGTTGCTAATTATTCCTCTTATCTGATGCCTAGGGGAAGAGTAAAAGTGTAGACTGGATATTTGTGACACAGTCATGTGATACCTGCCTTAGGCTTAATTCATTCATGGTGAGGCATGTCTGTAATCCCAGCACTCAGAAGGCTGAGGCAAGGGGATTTCCATAAGTTTGAGGCCAGCCTGGGCTACATAGTGACACCCTGTCTCAAAAAATTAGTCAAATAGAAAAACAAAAGAACTTGGTAATTTATACAGTTTTAACTATCAAATAATTTCATTGTTTCAGTGAAAATATTCCTGGATAGTAGAGGAACAGAAAGGTGTGATACTTACAGTAGTAAACTTGAGCTGGTCTTGGGCAGGGAAGTAGGTAGAGCAGTAAGACAGACTGAGAATTAACTGTGGACTTGGAATAGAGTCACCATAAAGCTGGGCATGGTGGTGCGTGCCTGTAACCCCAGCATTCAAGAGTCTGAGGCAGGATGGCCATGGCAAGTTTGAGATCAACCTGGGCTACAAAGTGAGCTCAAAGCCAGCCTGAACTACATAGCGAGATCGTCTCAAAAAGACAAAAAAAAAAAAAAAAAAAGATTCAACAAATAGGAATAAACCAGGTCTCCCAATTTGATCTGGTTGCCCTGCGCATGTATGAGAGATTCACTTGTTACCTCTGAGTTTAGCACTCTTGACAATAACTTTCTAACTTTGCTTTTTTAGTTTATTTTGGTCATCTTGGTTGGTGTGTGGGACTCCAGACATGGCATGCACGTCTATGATCCTAGAGTCCCCAGAGGCTGAGACAGGGTCACAAAGTCAAACACAGGTTGGGCAGTGACTTTAACGAACCCTTTCTCAAGATAAAACATTTTATTTTTTTTTTTTTTTAATTTTTAATTTTTTTTTTTTTTTTTTTTGCTTTTTGAGACAGGGTCTCACTATGCAGTTCAGGCTGGCCTTAAGCTCACTTTTGTAGCCCAGGCTGGTCTCGAACTCACATCGATCCTCCTGCCTCAGCCTCCCGAGTGCTGGGATTACAGGCGTGCGCCACCACGCCCGGCAAGATAAAACATTTTAAAAAGGGCTAGAATATAGCTCAGCATGAAGTCTAAGAACAAAAAGGGAAAACGATTTCCATCATTTCAGAAATGAACACCCAAAGACTTAGGTATGACGAGGCCAGGGAGATAGCTCAGGGGAATAAGTGCTTTCCTGGCAAGCATAAGGTCCTGAGTTCAATCCCTGGTACCGCCAAAAAAAAAAAAGAGTTATGTTGTCTTTCAGAAATTAGCCTTGGTTACTCTATGTTAGCCTTTTTCCTTAATTTGTTTTTACTAATTAAAACTCACTGTTCATGCAGACGCAGTCTAAAAATAGGCCTATTGCCGGGCGTGGTGGCTCACACCTGTAATCCCAGCATTTGGGAGGCTGAGGCAGGAGGACCGTTGTGAGTTCGAGACCAGCCTGGGCTACAAAAGTGAGCTCAAAGCCAGCCTGAACTGCACAGTGAGACCCTGTCTCAAAAAAAAAAAAAGGCCTATTTCAGCCAAGAGGTATGGCTCTTTCAAAAAGCTGTCTAGGGGGACATCTCTGAATAGTCAATCACATTTTTCCAGTTAACTTACACAGAGAAGTTCTTAAAGCAGTGATAAAAAGTTAGCTAGAACTGTGCTTAATGGTTAGCATTAGCTTACATTTTTCACTCCTTTTGCATTTTCTTTTTTTTTTTTTTTTTTTTTTTTTTTTTTTTTTTTTTTTT